>CM037159.1:20425887-20588387 GCA_020921065.1 Vaccinium darrowii
ATCCAATCCATTCCAACTAAGTTCATTTAAGTCAGGAAGAGAGACAGGCGCTAGTTAGTTCGCCAAGGCGGTCGACGGTGGTGTTTCGTCGGCTCGTGGTTCTAGCCGTTGTATCCTGGGACGAAGACGTCGGTTCAACCTACAACACCAACGGTAGGCGGCGAATCTTTGTTAAGGAGAGTGTGGTTACACACGACTCGGCAGTTTCCAATCTACTGTTTGTATTTCTGTTTCGATTCTATTATTTTCGGTTCATGTAATTTGTTTACATTCTGTTCATGTATAATGTTATGAAAGGAATTTGTTCTTTGGATCTGTGATTGCCACTATATTTTCTCCAACATACAATACATTGCAGCAATGAACATTTTTTTTTTTTTTTTTGTTAGAAAAAAAGGTTCAACAACAAAATTGTCTTTTATGTAAAGAATTTGGTCCCCACAGCTAATATGAGCGACAAGGAGAAGAAACAAGTTAATTGAATCCTCATCATTTTCGTCGGTCGTAGGCAAATGGCCCAAGAAGACAGATAACTGGAGTTCAGAGCAGAAGCGAGAGGAGGAGGAAAGTGCATGGGTTTTGACAACATTTACAAGCATAAAAAAAAATTATGTTTCTATTAATATGAAAACCGAGAGTTTGAATCTCGTATCGGTTCAGTACGTACCATTTTTTTTTGTTGAGTACTAATGAATTGCATTTTTCATTGGGCTCAAATGCACTCGGCACCGTGCGATGTTGAATTATTTTTTATATATGTATTTTTTAATTTTTTGATGTAAAAAATAATAGCAATAGCGATATATCTGACATGATACCCGATATCTCTCTGATATCGGCATGTAGCATATAAATAGATAGAATTATTGATAAAGTTTTACTCTGATTTTTTAAAACCTGTGGTGATTTGTTTTCAAAATCTTAACCATGACATCTTTATTATTAATTATATTATACAACTAAAAACTAATACATGATTATAGGCACCAATTTTTTTTTTTTAAATTTTATATGCCACAGTTTTTTTCTTCTCTAAACACAATATTGGGGGATAATAGAAAAATTTTGTGTGTGCATGTGAATTCTCTAATGGACTACAACTATGCACACGTTTTCCAAGATTTACCTGCAACTTGTTACTCCTTCTGTCTCAAATTGCTTGCCCCTTTTGGGAATGCGTGCATTTTACACGCAAAAGATAATGTACAAGTATTAATTTTTTTCAACAAACTTTACACCAATTTAAAATTTTCATTGAGAAGAAAAAAATTAGTGTAATTTTTTTTTCAAAAAAAATTCTCATGAACACGTTATTTTTTGGGGCAAGCTATTTGGGATGTAGGGAGTATATAGATAGGACGGGTAAGATCATCTTGTGTTGTAATTTTAGTGTCGGGAAAAATTCAAAAAACCCCCCCATACTTTGACCTCAATGTCTCATCACCCCCAAACTTTCAATATTATCAATCGCACTCCTAAACTACGATTCTGTTGTCAATTTCACTCCTGCCATCCCAATCTGTTACTTATTTAACGGAAAATGCTAAGCTGGACTTCGACGGAGGTAAAAAAAAGTAGTTGTTGTAGCTGTGGTGGCGGCGGGTGGGGAGGGAGGAGAGAGTAGAGGGGGAGGAAATGGAGGAGGAAAACATTTCTGAGTTTTTTTTTTGCTTGAGATTGTTAAGAGAGAGAGAGAGAGAGAGAGAGAGAGTAGGGTGACACATCAAATGACTTCCCCACAAAAATTACTTCCTAACGTTTTTTTACCTCCGTCCAAGTCCAGCTCAGCGTTTTTTGTGGGATAAGTAACAGATTGGGACGGCAAGAGTGAAATTGATAACGGAATGGTAGTTCAAGAGTGCAATTGATAATTTTGAAAGTTTGAGGGGCGATGAGACATTAGGGTCAAAATATAGAAAGTTTTTTGAATTTTTCCCTTTTAGTGTCATGCAAAGTAACAAGTGTGGTTATCTATGTTGGTAAAAAAAATATATATATATATATATATATACTCAAAACCACTCAATTTTTCCAGAAAACCGCCTGCTTTTTGGTCCATAGTTTTCAATTCGAAGAATGGACTGCCGGATTTAAGTCAAAGATGAATCCAATGGCTAAAACAATCTTAAAATACTTTAAGAGTGTTTTGGACAGCGGTATTTTTAGCCGTCCAAGAGTGTTTTGGACAGTTCAAATTTTTTCCAGTCTCTCTCCCCTCTCACTCCTCTTTCTCTCTTTGAATCTGGACCGTCCAATATACTTTTGGACGGCCGAGATTGCCACTTGGACACCAAGTAGAATAGTGCACACTAGGCACCGAAAAATCTCTCCTTCTTGGGGATCAAAAACAATTAGTCAACCATTCCTTTTCATTGGAAGGTTTCTTTCTTAAAATTTCCACTACTTGGCACGTTGCCAGCTACGATGCCGGGAATCACTCTACTACTCTATGGAAGTCTTTCTACATATATTTTATGTGATCAAATTGCGATGCAAGACGAGAGTGATTCCTATATATATTTTTTTTAGATAAAGGCCTGCACTCCTTGTCTGATTTATTTGTGCACTTCTCAACTAATTTTTATATAGTAACTTTTTATATTGTTTATATGCTTATTCATTTGACTTTTGACAACGAAGACTATTAAATTTTTTTTTAAAAAAGAAGTAAACTAAGCTTATTTGATAAACATCGTGGTATCCATGAGTTAAACGAGGGTAATCTTTTCACCCTCATTTTGGGTGAGCGTAACTTTCCTTCAATTCGATAAGGTATGTTGCGGATTGTAATTCGGTAATCATAACCACTTATTGTTTATATAAATTGATTTGGCAAGAGATCACACAAAAATTTAGCTCAATTAAATGAGTTTTCAATCAAAAACTTCAATTTTGCTCTATCCAACCATAGAATTGCACTTCGATCGAGAACTTATTGACATTGATTAAGGTATTTTTTTATGCATTTTTTCTTCACATATCAATTGTACAAATAACCGATTTTGAAAACCAAATCGATACTATATGCCTTACCGAATTGTGATAAAGTTACCTTTCATCCAAGAGGATGGTGAACAAAATTGCTCGCCAAGAAGACGGTTCAATCATGCGAGCGAGAGGAGCTTATCCCTGGAGAATACCAAACTGGGGACGATCTGGCTCCTTGTCCCTTAAACGTTGAAGGGGAAATATCCTATCAGTGGTAGCTAGGGACATATTTACATTCTCATTGAGACAAATACTGGAGTAATAGCAATAGTGTAGAATAATTCTAATAGAAATACTAAATTACCCTTGCCTGACTCAACCTTTCTTGCACTTATAGCTGTCTAGCTTCCTCTTTTTTATCACGCGTTTAAACACACTCTCTCTCACACATATTTGAAAATTTTCACCTATGTTTTGAATTATTTTTTTTTTCCCGAAAATCCCAAAGGGACTGATCAACCTCGTATCGATGGGGTACAAATGGGTCGCGGGGCCTGTTTACAGATCTCCCACAAATGATCTGAACCGTTCAAAAATTTAAATTCGAATGGTTCTGTGAGAAATCAAGTAAAAAAGATGCCTGTGACTAGTTGATACAATGTACCCATTTCTCATTCAGATTACAAACATCTTTAATCGGAATGAGAAATAGGTACATCGGATCAACTAGTTGCAGTCATCTTTTTGACTTGATTTCTTGCGGCGCCACTCGAAAAAATATTTTTTAAATTTTAAACGGTTTGGATCATTTGTGTGGGACCCGCAAACAGGCCCTACGGCCCGTCGGTACCCCATCGGTACAAGGTTGATCTTTAACTATAGTGGGGTTCTTTTTTTATTTTTGATCAGGTCAAGGGTAATAATTCTGTGTCTTTATGCACGTCATTTTCATTTGAGGGCCGTATTTATAAACATTATCTTGGAAGAGTCTTATAAACTTTTCATTCTAATTAAATGCATAAAGGAAAACAACATCTCTTTTCTTTTACTTTACTTTCTCACTTTCATTTTTCAACATTTTTTTCTTTCTACTCAAACGGATCCTAAAAAATAGAAATGCTTCATAAAATTGTATTAAGAGGGAGAGAAAAAGAAAAGAGATACTCCTACCAAGACATCTGGTTGTTGAAAAAAAAAATATAGATTTTATAACACTGAAATTAAAAACATCACTCCATGAGATGAGATGGAAATAGTTTTCCTCCTTTCCACCAAAATGAGATTTCTCCTACTTTATATTCCATATATTCCTCACATTGTTGTCTACATGTATTTATCGAACTCTGTTGGATTTTGATTCGAAACTCCGTATTTTCTGAAGAGTGGTGTGCAGGTAAGCTTGTTCTCTGCTTAATTTGTTTTGGTTTGCTTGTAAAAAATGGAAAAGGGTTAAGCTCCATTCCATGCATAATCTCTCCAAAATGGAAAAGTTCGTTTTCTGCTTTGTTACTTATTTCATTGTGCCTGCTGATTCCGAAGCCTGCAAGTATGATCCGGCCTGTTCATTTTGTACAACACCCGAAGAAGTGAATAATTTGTGTTCTACAAGATGAACGGTTCTATCATGATTGTAGGGCCGGAATGAATTCACAAAATAGGATTAGAGGGTTTGATTTTGATTTTCTGCTTTAATTAACTGTTTTGGTTGACTTATTATTCGGAAATCCAAGCCAGAAAGGAAACCGAAAATTTAGTTTGATCAGTACGGTACTTATTCCTTCTTTTTTTTTTTTTGAAATGTTTAGTTTGAACAGTTAAGAATTTTTAATCTACATCTGTCTCTATTGATGCAACTTCTTCTTTAATTTTGTTTTGTTAATGGGACCATTACGATGCAAATAATATGGAAGTATTGAGTTCCTGAGTATGCTTTGTTTCACAGAAAAATACATGTGAATGGGGCCCCGAATTTGGATCAGTCTTGGATCGGTGGGAATTGCTCTTGGGTTCTTGGCTCCCTAGTAAGCACACTACGGATGTGTTTAGATCATGGATTCGTGGAGAGAAAAATTGCGAAGTGAAAAAGCATCATTGTTCAATTTTTTTTATTTTCCTTTGGCTTTATAGATCCGTCTACAAATCCATGATCAAACACGTTCCAAGAATTCTGAAATCTAGCCTTCTTTTGTGTTTTCTTGGAGAAATACTGTTGTGATTGCTAGTTCTTATATGTCTCTTCAACTCTATAGCTTGAAAGATTTCAACCCAAGGGCACAGGAGAAGAATATTGTTATTGCTAAGGATATTACTGAAGTAAGCTTTGTTCATCGCTACGTTCTTAGCTTCTTGTCGGGCATAATAAGATCACGGAGCACTGCTTATCGTATTATTCTTGCTGCTTTGACTTGTGCAGTTGATTGGTAATACACCACTTGTGTACCTCAACAATGTCGTCGATGGGTGTGTGGCTCGTGTTGCTGCCAAGCTAGAGACCATGGAACCCTGCTCTAGTGTAAAAGATAGGTAAAAATAGATACCTCTTGATCTTGAGCTATATGATTTCTATGCTTTATTGTACCTCAAATCATGACCATGATACTTAGATTTAGTATGGAACTGCCAAATAGATTTTGATGCATTAAATTATTCTTGGCATGCAGGATTGGGTATAGTATGATTCAAGATGCTGAGGAGAGGGGCCTCATTAAGCCTGGTGAAGTTAGTACTATGACGTCTTGCTTTCGTACTTTTTTTTTTTTTTGTGTTATATGTGCAATTTGATTTTTCCTCATTGTGGACTCCATAGGACTTAGGGGGTGTTCCACTAAGGTAGTTTTTTGAAAAAACTAGTTTTTCACAGTTTTTTTATGTGATGTATTGTGAGAGAATGATCTGTCTCGGTTTTTGGAAAAAATAATTTTTTGTTAGTGGAACACTTCCTTAGGGTGAGTTTCCACTACGGTATTTTCAGTAGTCTTGAACTCACATTCTAACTTGCGAGAATACCGAAAATATCAAAAATACGTAGCGGAAAGTCACCCTTAATATCTTGACCTCAATTATCTACTGTATAAATAGTGGATTCCTTCTCTTTTTTGTCACGCCCTCAAATTTAATAAACCTAATACAAATAAAATCCACGTAGGATAAGTCAAAGGTCATACATTTCACCGTTGAAAGGTCAAAGTCAAAGTACACAAAGTTTCTACAAGGGGTACCCGTACCCATGCATAAGTAATGAAGAGTTAAGAGTTATTACATAAACCAAATTTTATCAAAAGATTGAAGGAATTAAAGTTACAAGATCATCTCCCAAAATATATTAACGATGGAGAGGATAAAATAATTCCATGTCAAATGAGCTTCATGATATGCATCCACACGCTAAGCATTCCAATCATGTGCCTTGCCGAGTACTTGAAAATGATAGGTTGAGCTCACTAGCCCAGTAGGAAACTTTTCTACTAGCGCCAAGGGTATAGAGAATGAAAGATGCACATGAAGATATGATACACATGAATGAGCAAGCTAAAACGGACCAAGATAGATCAACTAGATGATAGAATGTCTAGGAGATGTCCCAAAGATCTAACCAAACCCAAGTGTCCATAAGTTTCATCATAAACGTTACATTTCGTGTCGTGGGTTCAATCTTTTCAAAACACAGTCATTTTCAAAAAAATGTATCAATTCACAATACTTCACAAATAATCACTTGTTTTAAATAGGGAATAAATCCCTCTGCCGGATTTCGTGGGGCTCCGAACATCCCTGCCGGATTTCGTGGGCTCCGAGCACCCTGCCGGATTTCGTGTGCTTCAAACACCCATGACTAGGGATGCATCAAATAGTGGCCCTAGCATAAGTAACCATCATTTTCAAAAGTTTATTAAACCATCAAGTGTCCAAAACATCCATGTACAATTCACTTAGTTCAAAAACTCATAGTGTATCAGTTGTAGCAAAGTTAACAAGTGTCAAAGAATGTAAGAAACCAAGACAAATCATAAAATGTACCACAATATGTTACCAAAGCTTAGAGGTCAATTGGAGGGGTCTTGGAAGGGCCAATGAATGCCTGGAGCAAAAGAACATGAAAATGGAACTATGAATCTCGAGAAAATCCGACATACCGTTAGGAAAAATCATATTTCTCTCTAAATAAAAAGGCTATGATTATGAGATCAATTGGGTTTGAAAGTAGACTCATAGAGCTTTCCAACGGTCCAAGAATTGCCTCAGTCAAAGTTCGGATGAAGCCGGGGAGTGCCCGTGAACTTAAGTCAAAAAACTGCTTGAACAGAAAGATTATGGATCCATCCAAAATGTGTGTGGATCTATCCACATGGTCTGCATTGATCCAAGAAATGTGTGGATCAATCCAAAATGTGCCAAGTGCAAAACAGAAGGTTTTGGATCGATCCAGACAACTAGTGGATCGATCCATAATGGTTTCAAACGTTAACAGAGCATTTTGGATCGATCCAACCTTATGGGTGGATTGATCCACCTGGGTTTCAGGTGGAATTTGCACAACTTTGCTCAAACAAATGAGGGCTTCAATTCAAGTCGCAAATGAGATTCCAAAACGCAAGTAATCAAAGGAGAGGAACATATCAACAACCAATTCATGAATTTATCAACAAAATATGCAAAATCAAACTCAATCAAGTCCAAGCTCAACTTCCATGGTGATAATCAATTTTGAAAGGAATTTTAGGAGCAAGAATAAGAGTAATGCATTAATTCATTCAACATACACTTAGAGAAGGTAGAATGTTGTTCCCTACCTCAAGGATTGAGCTTGAAAGGGTTAGAAAATGCAAAACCCTAGACTTTGAAGCTCCTCAACCGAAAAATGCTTGCTCCAAGTTGATTCCAAGGAAGCCCAGACTCCAAATCACGTGTAGATGATGAATATGAAGTTGAATCTAGAAGAGACGCGGCTTAGAGGTGTGAATTTTATGGAGAGATGGAGGAAATTTTGGAGAGGAGTAGAGAGAGGAAGTGTCGTTGGTTTTGGGGGAGTGGAGTGTGTGAATTTTGCTCCCAATACCCAGCCATACACATATATGTATAACCTCACTAATTGCACTCACACTCCTAGTGTCTCTAATGTGTTTTAAAGACAAATGCAATCACCAACTCACATTGACCCCATATTGTGTTTTAAAACATTTCTCACACTTTTCCAACATTATTTCCCGAAAATTATATGAAAAATTACGAGTCCTTACATTTTTGCTATTTAGTTTAGCTATTAGAATAAGCATTTTGTAGAATTCAGTATCTCTACGACTCGCTTTTTTTAGCACACATTGGATGCATTACTATTTCACAGATTAAGTCTAAGACAAGAATGTGCCTAGTTCAGACAAGTGTTTGCTCCGGTCTTAAGGTAGGACATGAGGGGCCCTCTTAGACGGCTGCAGTACTGGCATAGCTGAACAAGCTATACCCTACCCAAACGGAAATGCAAGGGGATATAGTGGTTTGGTGACTATAAAAGAAGATGGGTTCGCTGCGATCATGGAGTACGGAAGGGATAGGTGTCATCTTGTTATTGGGACCACCTGGCACTTGAGTACTGGCCAAGGGTGGCTATAAATATGAGATATTCTCTCACAATTCCAAGAGGATGATTGATTTGACAGTGTCATATACCAGAGAGAGAAAATTAGTAGTTACAGATTTTTGAAAGGAGAACATTCTTCTAACAGTTATTTTTTCCACTCCCTCTGGATATCCTGCGCACCCCACATGGATTAGTTTAAAGTTCTACTACTTTAGTCTCTTCCTATACACTCTTGCCCTCTTTTTTAGTCTTCTAGATCACTCCATTCTCAATTCTTTGATTGTTAACTATTGTTTCTCTCCAACGAATATTATACCTTGGAATATTTACCAAAGATTTGAACGTCTCTTGCACCTGTAACATATCGCCTTCCAGTACTTGGCATGTTACTACTAAGTACGTGGCGGGTACACAAAGCACATACTGAGATTTTTCTCATTTTTGTTGTATCGTAGTAGTACCCCCAATATGTGTCAAACCATACCCTATACAGATTGGAAGCTAGGTTAATAAAGAGTGCATTTTTCTATGCTTATCATGATTCTAGAACAAAGATTTTGGTCCATAGGTCCTTTAGTAGGATGACATTAAATTTTGAATTGTAACTTAAGCTAATTGTGGTGTTAAACATTTTATTTGATGTTGGATTGTTAATCGCTCAAGCCATTTAGTTGTTTTCTTTATTTCAAGTAATTATCAAATACAGTACATTCATTATAGCCGCACCCTAGCCATTCTTGTAATCTACATTCGTTATGTTTTGTCGTACCAACGTACCTGTATCGTACAAGAATGCATACTCGTCCAGGTGCTTCTTAGTTGTAAACCTAATGAACTTTTTGTGTTATTTCACACATTGTTGAAGAGTGTCCTCATTGAGCCAACTAGCGGGAATACTGGTATTGGGTTGGCATTTATGGCGGCAGCTAAGGGTTACAAGTTAATCATTGCCATGCCAGCTTCTATGAGTATAGAGAGGAGAATCATTCTCCGAGCTTTTGGAGCTGAACTGGTTCTTACCAATCCTGCCAGAGGCATGTCAGGGGCTGTTCAAAAGGCAAAAGAGATACAAGAAAGGACCCCAAATTCCTATATTCTTCAACAATTTGAAAACCCTGCCAACCCAAAGGTATCTAGTGCATGAGTACTTTTTTATTATCAACTTAAATATGTTGGTAACATATTGGTTTGGAAGATTAGTTATTAATTAATGTCATCTGGTTAGATCCATTATGAAACCACTGGACCCGAAATCTGGAAAGGCTCAGGTGGGAAAGTTGATATCCTAGTTTCTGGGATAGGTACCGGAGGAACAATTACAGGTGCAGGAAGGTACCTTAAAGAGCAAAACCCTAACATCAAGGTAAGCTTTTGGTTATGTGAGTTCCTATTTTCTCAATGTACTTGTGATTCTCTTTCTCTCAAATTTAATTATGGTTCTCTTTACCTATTTTGGGTTGCCATTCTTTACATATCCAGTTGTATGGCGTAGAACCCGTTGAAAGTGCAGTTTTATCTGGAGGAAAGCCTGGTGAGTTTTTATTTCTAAAATGTATCAACACGTTAGCTCTTATATGGTGTAGAACTAATTCATAGTGCAAGTGGGTTATTTCAGATAATCTTTTGTAATAGTGGTATAGTTTTGGGTGTTTTATCTGTCGTATGCAATGTCAAGTTGTGTAACATAATATCTTTTGTAGTTTTACTTTAAATGTTTGGTTGAAAATGCAATGTGGGGCGTAATGAACAAAATTGTAATTATCAATATCCATGTGTCTAGTTATCATCTTGTTAAGAACAAACTGTTCTTTCTTGATGATAGTGAATTCATTACGATATATTTCTTGACCTTATTTATGTTTCAGCATCTTTTGGTTATCATCAACCTGGGAAAACTATGACATTCTTTTTCCATTTGCATCTACTATTTACATAATTTCGGTGGATGATGGTTGTAACTGTTACCTAATATATATTATATTATTCCATATCGCATTCAACTCTTGACTTTGTATAGGGGAAATATCTTCTTTTAAACTTGTTCTTGATGTTTGTCATGCTGTAATGTTTAGGCCTTCATAAAATCCAAGGAATTGGTGCTGGTTTCATCCCCGCAGTATTAAATAGAGAGTTACTTGACGGAGTAATTCAAGTAAGCATGCTCCAAATCTCAAGTTGTTTCATTTAGTTTTAGTAAGTATTGGGTTTCTTGATGAAAAGAACAGCAAACAGAACAACACATTTTTGGTCGTCATCTTTACAAGTCGATAGCTTTGCATTTATGTAGCCTTCAAACTGCACAAGCTTACAATCGTTCATTAAGGTATCCTCATCACCTGCCATATAAAGGCTTAAGTCCGTAAAGGGTTCTTGAAATGAACTGAGAGAGATGATCCTTTTTACCTCACTTAAATTGCTTGAAAAAAAGTTGGATTTATAAATATACCTGAATCATGAATAACTCCACGAGGGCTCCACCTGTATCGAAACCGATTTTGGTGGTAAACCATTGGCCAAAAAATGCATCCCAACTACACAAATTCTGAATAAAAATATATGGTCCGACTCCTTTATTCAATGTCATGGTCAATACATGTGTAGCTGACTCGAACTAACTGTGCTAGTAAATTCCAAAGTAGGGCCTCGGTTCACCCTCTCCACCAGCATGAATTACCACCTCAGAACTGAAACCAGTCATGTGTCTTTGCTCCATCAGCAAAAGAAACACGACATATAGTAAGTATTTTCCCGTGCACCTCATTTCCAACAAACCAATGAGTTTTTGGAGTTACTGCGTTACCAACCAGATGGTATAAACCACTACACTTTTCCCATTCATTAGGATCAATGCACCGCTTGTGACTTTCATGGCTCCTCTTACTGCAAAAACTTCACAACCTAAGGAGTCCAACCGGCTTAGAGAAATAAGATTCCTATGCATTTTGGGGACATAAGCCACACCACCCAAAATGGGAACAGCTCTGTCCAATATTTTAAGTTTTACCGTTCCAACGCCCATAATTTTACAAGGAGACATATCACCCAAAGACAATTATCCAACACTCCTTTCTCCAAAATCATGAAAACTTTTTTTCTTGAAACACACATGCACATAGCAACCGGAATCTAATATCCACTCTTTGTAAAAAAAAAAAAAGGTGTTAATACCTTTAGAGACTATGAGGGCATCTCCAAAATCATCTGCTACCGCAAAAGATTACCCACCTCATCATCAGTCCTTTTATTGCGAAGAGGACAATCCTGCTTCACGTGGCCAAACTCTTTGCAACCATAGCATTGAGCACCCTCTCCTTTAACCTTAGATTTTGACCCTCTACTTTGAAATCTAGCATGTAAAGACCTTCCTCGATTGTCATCTTGAACTGCAAGTACATAAGTTTCTCCAGACTTAATGTTTGACTTCTTCTGAGTACAATGAGAAACTAATATGGCCTGCACCTATTCCAGACTCACTGTTTCTTTTCCATACAAAAGAGTTGTCACCAAAGTATCATACAGATCAAGAAGAGATGTAAGAAGTAAAGTGGCTTTATCTTCTTCATCAATTTCGACCTAATTTTTTTCGAAGTTGATCCAAAAAAACAATGAACACATTAATGTGCTCCATAAGGTTCCCACCATCGTCCATCTTTAGCTGATAGAGTTGCTGCCATATGCAATTTATTCGTCGAACTATTTTCAAGGTAGTGTTTTTTCAACTTCTGCCACAAAACAGATGGAGACTCCTCTTCCATAACATTATTGATAATGTTATCGGCAATATAGAGTCAAATCGGGCTCACGCAACTCCAACTCCTCCCATACATCAGCTTTCATCACCTTTGGCTTACCATTATTTCCTTACAATGCTTTTGACAAGCCTTGTTGAACATATCCTTTACCCTCATTTGCCAAAAAGTAAAGCTGTCATTTCCATGAAACTTCTCAATTGAGAATTGAGAGTTCATAGCTACCTTCATAGTGAATTATTAGGACTCCCGAATCTCAAAAAAATAAACACCCAAAGGAATTGAGCTGGGCTCTGATACCAATTTGTTGGAATTTTAGCAGAAGTACACAAAAGCCGAGATTTGAAAAGAAGACAATTTAATCCGACATCGAATAAATGACAGTGAAAAAAACTCGAAAGAGGTACATACAAGATTTTGCGTGGTTCGGCCAAAAATAACCTACGTCCACAGGAGAGAGATTTATTTTTTCTAATGTGGTAGTAAATAGGAGGGGTGAGCGTCGTGTCGTGTTGTGTCGTGTCAAATCGGGTTCGTGTCAAAATAACCTGCTTAATTAATCGTGTCGAAAAATATGAACCCTAACCCGACCTGCTAATAATCGTGTCGTGTTCGGGTTGACATGATTAACTTTTTTTTTTTTTTGCACGATTACTTTTTTTTTATTAATCTCCACTAACCATTACAATAGATTGAAGAGACTAGAAATAAAAAAGAGTAATTATAGCTAGCGAAAATAATGTGTAATTATAGCCAGCCAAAACGATGTGTAGCCTTAGAACCTTAGCCACCATAGCAAAACCTTGCAAATTTGAGAACATGAGAGAATAACTTGATATCAAAGGATGAACTTCAGCTGTAGTAGGATTGAGCTTGAAAACTTTCATGCACATTTTCAAAGCATGAAATGTACAGGTTAATTCGTGTCATTTTTGGGTTATGCGGGTTCAACCCGAACCCGACCTGTTTACTAATTGTGTTTTCGGGTCGTGTCATATACGTGTTTCGTGTAAAAAATACTCAACACTTACCCGCTTACTTCGTGTAAGTTCATGTCATGTTGTCGTGTCGTGTCGTGTCATAAATTTCCACCCTTAGTAAATAGTATAAGAATTGAATTATAACCCAGATTATTTGAACACCCACACTCAACACCCAAAGAATAACTCACACTAGTATAAAACCCACCATATTAACTCTCACCACAAGCGTACAAGTCTTGTATTTTTTTTTCTTCTCTGATATGCCTTAACCATTTCCTCGCGCTTTTTATAGATGAATGTAAGCATCAACTAGGTACTTTCAAATGAAATAAATGTTCCAAATTCTAATTAGATAATGCATGTCATAATCATACCCAATACATGGACTATCATGTCTATAATCTTAGAGCTTTAGAAAATCAAATGAAATAAATATTCCAAATCCTAATTAGATAATGCATGTCATAATCGTATCTAGCACATGGACATATATAGTATATCTTGTTTGCAATCTTAGAGCATTAGAAAATCAAGAGATCTTTCTTTGACTTGATGAATGAAAGCTTTCTTTCGCCGTTCAAGAAAAAGAATCCTTTCCACATGTAGACACCAACTTTGACTTTTCCAAAATTGAGCCAAATACAACAAATACAACATTTGATAATTATTTCTAAATAGTTTTCGTCGAACGACATTGCAGATAT
This sequence comes from Vaccinium darrowii, assembly GCA_020921065.1. Taxonomy (NCBI): domain Eukaryota; kingdom Viridiplantae; phylum Streptophyta; class Magnoliopsida; order Ericales; family Ericaceae; genus Vaccinium; species Vaccinium darrowii. The sequence goes on from CM037159.1 coordinate 20,439,827, forward strand.
CAAGTGAGGAAGCAGTTGAAACCGCTAAGCTTCTTGCTCTGAAAGAAGGGTTGCTGGTCAGAACATAATTAAGTCTCATTGTTTACCAGTTTGTCGTATGAGCTATTTTATCACATCTTGCATTAAAGGAGGTTTTCCATCATTATATATGTGACATCTCCATTCTAACACCTATTGCAGGTAGGAATATCATCTGGTGCTGCTGCCGCTGCAGCAATTCAGATAGCTAAGAGGCCAGAAAATGCTGGAAAACTCATTATTGTAAGTTTTGATTCTTTCGCTCTCCACTAATGCAACACTTTCTTTTTTAGTTCAGCTTTCCTGTTTGATCATGGATTTGAATGTCCAACTAGGATATCTTTTCTGTGGAAAAAAAAAAAAAACTATAAATGTTTTGTAATTTCTTTATCAACAGGTAGTGTTCCCCAGCTTCGGAGAGCGTTATTTAACAACTGTGTTGTTTGATTCCTTCAAGAAGGAAGCAGAGGATATGAAGTTTGAACCCTGAGGTTTTCCCTAACTTTAAAAGTTACTAGTATTACCTTATCTTTTGAGTATAAATATAAAAATACCATGATCATGGTTTTAAATTCGGACATGGAAACTTTTGCATAATAATTTTGTGGCTAATTTTAATTTAGCCACACTTAGGTTTGTTGAAAGTTTAATACGCCGCATTGCAGTACAAATTTTGCTCTGTGCTTTCAAAGACTAAACCATGAAATGGAGGCTATTTTCTTCTCCTTTTTCCCTATAAGGAGCTCCCAACTATTGTGGAGGTTGAGGACTCATGCCCCAATGGGGTTGTTGGGTTGATCTCCCTTCCCTTTCCTCATAGTGTTGGACCTAACTATTGTAAGGAAAAAAGAAAAAAAAAACCCCGCCTAATTAGGTAGATATATAAGTGAAAAATTAAGTGAAATTGTGTCATGGGGCTATTTCTTATAGCTACGGTAATTACTTATTAGAGCTCCCAAATATGAGAAATAAGTTTAAAATCATAGCAACTTGGTATTAAGCTATAGGTCAATTCTGAAGGTTTGAAACAACGGATTTTAATTATTTAAAAATTTGGTATGGTAGTGATATTGTATTTGCTTCAAATGACAGTTTATGATCATTTATCCTTTAGTACTTTAATCAGGAGGTAACTACATCTCTTTGGAGGTAGTCAAGTTTCACCAAGTGTGCTGCAATTGTGAACATGCATCGAAATAAGAAGAATTGTGCAAGAAGTGTTTTGAAGTTCTGACCTTTTGGTATGTTAATGATTTGGAATTGCAAGAAGTATGAATTCTAAACTTTTTTGTATTATTTGTACTTTAACTATCGCCCGGTTAGCCGTTGTTATAGATTTTTTAATCATCTAAAACAAATTAAGTTATCCATCTCGTACCGGTCAATGTACCATTTTGTTACTGGTATGTTATGCACCGATATTTCCGTATACCGTTTTGGATTTTACGCCATTTATGTTTTACATTTAGATATTATTTGTATTCTCCAACTTTCAATAGAAAATGATATTTTTTTAAATCTTTTTTAAGTAGGCTGTAAATGTTATTTTGAGTAGCATCTTTAGTTTAAATATACTAATACGTAACTTGTACGGGATTAAGTAATATGTGAATCCTCCATATAGAATGATTTGAATGATGCACCAACGAAAAAAAAATCCATAAGCAAAATATTAGGTCTCATACCCACCCCTCTCTCTCTCTCTCTCTCTCTCTCTCTCTCTCTCTCTCTCTCTCTCTCTCTCCAATTTATATCATTGCTCCTCTACTCATCTCCGCCTACATCCATTGCAACCACCTCCTTAACTTCCACCATCCAACCCTCTCGGCTAACATTAAATTCAAGTCATTTTATACTTCTGTTTTTTAGCGCTGATAAGTGAGGATCAATCAAAACTTAAAGAATCATATCTCTTCCCATCACATGCGGAATACCATTTCACTTATTTGACATTGATTTCTTAGCATGCAATCTAGTCATTAATGAGTTTTTATCTACATGTGGATACCCCCTTTTGAGGCATTGCAGCACAAGATGGATTGAATTGGCGTTCTTGTATATAGCGTCAAGGTGCCCGTTTCAACATACCTTTATGAGTTTGAGAGATTCGCCACTTGCTTTTAGGAAACCAAGATATCTCTAATCGAGATTTTAACATTTGGGAGCCAAGGGTACCAAAAGGGAAAGGTGTTAGGCGATCCTCTCTGCCCAACCAAACGGTTAGCCTTTACTTTGTATAACCATGAACACTTCAATCAGTCGTGTGTTTTCAACAAGTGCAGGTTTAAGTCATTTAACAGTTATAGGTTTATAAAATTTGTAACATGAACAATATGTAAGGAAATATAGACAAACTAGCAGGTTTTGCTATTGAACCTAGTAGCGGCCGACACTTAGAGTGTTGGCCCACACATCCTACCAGCTGCCACTGCTTTAGGCCGTTCAACTGCTCATACATACTACAACAACCGGCGGCCGTTGTTCCTCGTTACACCAGTAACAACAAACTAACGAAAAATAAAAAAATAATGACAAAATATAGAAAGGGGCTAACCGCATTGGTTATTGATGCAACCCGACCTTGGATCGCTCAATACCTTTTTCCAATTGCGCAAGAGATGTGATTGCTTGCTAATTTCAATGGGTTAAAAGCACAGGGCTTTTGGTTTGTGCCTTGAAATAGAGACGGGATGATTACTTAGAGTATTTTGAGAGGGGCTCGGCTATTGAAAACTAGGATTCTAGGAGGGGTGTGGAAGGGCTTTTCAGATGTATGCAAGGCGTATTGGCTATGTGAAATGTATTTTCTATCTTTTTTCCAAAATGTATTGAAAATGGCAGAGGAGGGGCCTTTCAATAGGCTAGAAAATGATTCAAAATGGAAATGAAATCATCCTCCTCACTAAATCTTCATGGCTGCGGCCGTATTTAGGTTATGGCGAAACCCTAAACATTTGAAATGACTAAAATGCCGGCTTTGATTGTTATGGAAAGTTTTCTCCGCGTTCTGCATTTCTGAAATGTTCACTGAAGGATGAATAGAGGCGACAGGAGTAGCGGTCGACAGTGCTACTATTGGGCCAGTAGTACGGAACTAGACAACAATTGGCAGATGATAATTTGAGCAGCAAGCTGATAGTGCATGTAGCGATTGACAGAAACAAGTAGCCAGGGACGGAGCCAGGAATTTCACTACGCAGGGGCGAGCCTATATTATACATAGGAAAAATATTTTTTTTCTATATAATACACAAGGTTTTTTTTTCTAATTGCAGGGGCGACCGCCCCTACTGGCCCCCCTCTGGCTCCATCCCTGCAAGTAGCGGCGGATGGTAGACGAGTGGCAGCCAATACTCCTAACCAGGGCTTTTTTTCTTGTGTATATTCCACGCATCTCTGAGGTAAGGGTAAGGTTAGGATTTGAAAGAAGGAGTAGGTACGAGGTTGGCGGAGGGTCAGTATTCATCAAGTCCACATGTTACGAAGTCCAAAACAAAATCTTTTTACTAACAACCCAAGCAAACTGTGATTCGAATTGACAAGGTTTTTGAAATTTAATGTCTATACAAGTGAAATCATTTTAAAAAAATGTCATTTTAATGTTTAAATAACGTTTTGAAAAATTGGGGCGTTATATGTAGGTCATAGAAATGCAACAACCAATCAAATAACATATTAATGTTAATTATAAAATTAAAATAAACATAATTTTCTCTTTTTTTATACTTAGATCGATGTGTGTGGCGATCTAAATACACTTAACTAAAAGAAATGCAAAATGACAAAGTAGAAAATAGACTTCGAGGACCTTGTTTTGGCATTAACCAAACTAAAATTGTGAATAATGACAAAAATAATCTAATAATCCACAAAAATTTGAATTATTTATGGCTTTAGTGAGCTTTTTTTAGAATTTTGATAATAACTTTTTACTTTTTAGAACTCTCTCGTTGAGACGAATCAATAATCTATAAAAAAAAATTTATGGAAAACTAACGAATGCAAATTTTTTTGATTAAAGGCAAATAAATAATCAATTTGGATTATTTTTGCCAAAACGGATAAGAAGAATTTACCTTTATTAATCGTTTCCCCCCATATCTGATTTTGTAACAAACTAGATTACATAATCCTTTTGTCATGGACTACTATCAATCATGGGAATTTATCCTTAGAAATCATGGTTAGAGTGCGCGATCCACCCATGAATTGGATCTTCACGTAATTTCTGTTTTGGTGTACGTATGGAATGCAGTCCAAGGAGGTACTCATGAACACAAATTTGCAAAATAAATATATGATACTACGTCCCATTTTGTTTCTATGAGAAACGGTATCATTTTGACTTTAAAAAATAAATTGCTTTATGAACTAACTAATTGCTTGAATTTTTTTGCACCCCTCGAAAGATCACAAAGAGCACTTTTGAACGGTACAAAAACTTTTGAAAAATTATTCTAAGAAACTCTTTATTTTGTAAAGGCAAAATAACACGATTTTCGAAACATGCAAACAAAATGAGCCGGAGGGAGTATGTCTGCATGCAATGGGCCCCACACTAATCCACTTTTTAACTTTTATTTACATAAGTTATTTGTGGAGGAAGAATTAAGAAATTAGAGGTCGTGCGTAACCTTCCTTTGTTTAACCTCATGGGATTTTGTTATACCATGAGAAAATGAACCCGTAATCATTTCTTATGAGTAAGATTTTAAGGCGGAGTTCTTCACTCTATTCAAACAACCGTAAATGCAAGGAACTGGCTCGTGGCTTTGCTATGATCAAGACCAGAATTGAAAGAAGCAACTTCTAAAGCCAGTGGAGCACTTCAGTCCACAAACCCTTGCACCCCCGGGTATAGCCCAAACATCATGGAGTTAACTGAAAACTTCCCTTAGAAATTTTTAGTTTCCACTGTCATTTCTTACTCACATATCCTCCACACTTCCTTGTAGAAAAGGAAAATTAACCAGAATTACAGCTACAAGAAAGTGAAATGTCACACGTACAAGTTTGTTTTTGAACCCAAGTGGCCTAGTAGAACATCTTTAAGTCTATTCTTCAAGGAAGGTTTCAGAGGCTTTTCCATCCATTTAAGCACCTAAGAAATAGGATATCTCATCGAATCATGCTATCTTCAAAGCTTTTGGGATGGTGATATCATAGTCTCTGTAATATATGGATTACCTTGTGGACGTGCATTTGGGGTATGCCTTCTTTATGATTTATGTCTCTCATATCCTCAACTCCTTGAATAAGAGGAATTTCACCGAAAGAACTTTGAGCAACAAGAAAATCGGAAATCGTTATGCTTTTATAGTCCGGTTTCATTCCTAGTTTGGCAAACTTGACAGTGTTCTCGTTCCACCATGAACTGGCATGATTAAAATCCACAGCTCACCAAGCACAAACGTTTGAGTTAATTAAACCAAACATTGTCAAATTATCCAACCATGCTCTGTCCTGGTGCTTTGTTAATGCTATTTCCCCTCATCAACACTCTCACTTTCTCGACTTCGTCCCATTTCCCTCTTTCTGCATAAATGTTTGACAACAACACATAGTTACCAGAATTCCATGGTTCAAGATCAATAAGCTCCTTCACTGCACGCTCTGCAAGCTCCATGTCTTCGTAAGTTCGACAAGCACTAAGCAATGCACCCCATATAGCAGCATTTGGCTTCATAGGCATAGAGCATACTAATTCATGAGCTTCACTCAAACGTCCACTACGCCCAAGGATATCGACCATGGATCCATAATGTTCAAGTTTTGGTTTAACATGATGCTGTGAAGTCATCGAGCGAAACAAATCCCAACCTCTTTCCACCAACCCTGCATGTGCACAGCATGCTAAAACTCCCACAAAAGTGGCACCATTCGGGTTCACACCTGTCGATATCATCTCCTCAAATAAATCAACCCCAAGCTCACCCTTTCCATTGAAAGCCAAACCAGAGATCATCGCATTCCAAGAAACCACATTTTTCCTGGGCATATCCTTGAAAACAGTGAATGCTTTTTCCAAAACCCCGCATTTGCAATAGAAGTCAACTAGTGAATTTCCAACAGAGATAAAATCTTGAAATAATCCACTTGAGTCTGCATAAGAGTGGATCCACTGCCCAAAATTAACTTCACCCAACCGAGCAGAAATTGGGAGCATGGTAACAACCGTTGCTTCATCCGGCTCAAAACCACTACCTTGCATTTCGCGGAAAACCTCCATAGCATCACTATCTCTATCACTTCGCGCTAAACAAGAGATCATTAAATTCCAAGACACAACACTCCGCTCGCTCATTCGCTTGAATAAGTAGAACCCGGTATCAACATCTCCTATTTTGCAAAACCCCCCTATCATCAAATTCCAAACAATTACAGCCCTATGAGGCATTTCATCAAACACCTTCTGGGCCTCCACCATCCTCCCACAACTAGCATACAACTCAACTAACCCAATCCTCATCGAGCTAAACCTCTCAAACCCAAGTCTAACAATCCCTCCATGAACTCCCTGACCCATTTTCAAATCATCAAGATTCGAACAAGACTTAAGCAACGGCGCGTAAGTGAACTCGTTGGGCCAAATCCCGCGTCGTTTCATGAGTGTAAAGAAATGGAGAGAGTATTCGAATGGTTGGGAGAGGGAGGAGGCTTTGATGACCGAGTTGAAGAGGAAGATGTTTGGGTTGAGTGTTTGGTTGAAGATTTGGTAGGCGTAAGGGGTTTGGTTGAGTGAGGCGCAGAGGGAGACGAAGTGGGTGAGGATTTGGTTCGATTGGTGGAGGTGGTGGCGGAGGTAGTGGGCGTGGATTTGGGTGAGTTGGGTGAGTGTTTTGCAGCCGTGGAGGAGGCGGAGGATCCTCCGCTCCACCTCCCTGGCACTTCCACCGCTCATATATGTGTTTTCCGAGAGTGATGGCTGAGGGAGAGCCTGAGAGGGTGAATAACAGAAATATGAAATTTCAGTTGGGTGTGGCGGCTGCGGCCTGAATCTGATTGATGGCTGAGATAATTGACGGTCAGATTGAGGGGACCGTGAGTGTATCGTCGGAAAAAATAAGGAAGCCTTTAGTAATTATGGAAAACCTCAAGGGAGGTTTTTGTAATAAATGCAAACCTCTGGCAACAAAACCAGTATAAAATCCCGTCGGTGCGTGCATTTCCTTCGAGCTCTCTTCTGTACTTCAGTATCATCAATCACAGTGAGAAGAAGAATTTCCCGATCCATAAAAATGACGAGAAGATCGCAGATCCGTTGGGCCTGCGCAACTCTAGCCTTGCTGTTACTCTCATCGGCGGCCTCGGCCGACGACGTCGTTGTTCTAACGGAGGAGAATTTCGAGAAGGAGGTCGGTCAAGATCGTGGCGCCCTCGTCGAGTTCTACGCTCCTTGGTATTCAATATTCCACAACACCATCGCATTTATCTATACTTTTTTGTTCACGTCTATATATGCTTATACTACGGTTTGGAATTCTTATTGATTAGCTGATCAATTCGGTGGAATTTGCTGCGTTTGATGAGTAGATCTGAATGCCTGATAAGTGTGTTTTTTTCATTCAATATGATTCAGTCAAAATAGATCTGAGCGATAGTAAACTGCTGGGTAAACTGAAGGTGGTGTTGTAACAACGTTGTGGCTTATTGATTCTCAGTCACGTAGGATGTGTCTGTTAAGATTTGCCTTGTTTTGTTCCATGTGAAATGTTTCTTTTTTGTCTGGAGTTGTTGCTTATTCTCGCTTGTATTGATAGATCATACATTTGGAGCGTCTACGAAAGCCAGTCGGGCTTAGTTTTCGGTTTCTTACAGGCCGAATGCTGTCAAAATGCTTCTGGTGGCTCCATAGATATTAGTTAGCATTATCCTTAAAAGGTTTTAATTTCGTAAGCTTTACAAATGTATATAGATAAAGATGATTTTGGAATTGCTTCAAATTGTGTTTATACTTAATATTAAGAATCATTGCATTTAGCCCCATTTTTGAAGTGAATGTCAAATTGTGCGTAATCTATCCCACCTAAAATTTCATTAACAGGGAATCAGGGAAAAGAAAGGAAAAGAAAGGCCTAACATGCATTTTGTCCTACACATCCCAAGATGTGAAACAGTTATTGATCGTGGAATGTGTAGTGTTTGGTTCAACTTGACATTTTTAGCCTTATGGTTATGGAAAGTAAATGTAAGTGAGTGGAATTACGTATTTTTATTTTTTTGGTAATTAGGGAAAACAGAAATTTGACACAATGACAATACACCAACTTGCCTTCTCCCTTATATATTATGTGTAATATCTATTGTGGATAAATCCTAGCTACGAACTTTTCAACTGTAAATCCAACTTGAGGATTCATACTAGCATCTTAGTACAAGAGCCTAGAATAGATACAAAATAAACAAAAATCTACCTATTTTTTAGTGGGCGTAGCTGCTTAATCTTAGTTCAACACTTCAACTTAGTGTAATTCTGGGATGACCTAATTCATAGTTCAACTTAGTGTTGATTACAAACCATTCGTAGCCCCAGTTCATACTAGTCATATGATTATGGTTTGTGCTCAAAGAAGTCAAGTTTTTGGTAAAATATCTGTGAGGAAATGAATGACGTACCATTTATTGAGGTGATAAAACGTTATCTGAGTTGATTGGGATGAACATGAGATGGGGAATAAAGATTTCAACAGAATGAGTTAGATGAGAGTGTTAAAACTTTTTGAAAAAAGGTAATAAGATAGATAAACTGCATGGCATTGTTTGTTGAAAAGCATTCAGGGTGTTTTGCACCCTGAACCCTCCATGGAGCCGCCCCAAGAAAGTGCTAACCCATTGCTTCAGAACATGGTATATCAAAGCCTACATGGTTCATGCATTTTTTCAGTTCCAACTCCACAGCAGTCATGCATTGCCTTGCTATTGCGGTTAGGGGCTGGATCATTTATCTTTGATAAATTTCTACCATCTCAAACTTGATCCCATGTTGCTTTGGGAAACATCAGTATGTTTTTGGGGACTTCATGTTGGCAGCCATGGGGCTGCTAGTAAATCATTCAGCTAATGGCATCATACGAATAAGACTCAAGAGTGGGAGATTGTGCTATATGCTAGAGTGATGATTTTTTAATGCACTATTTGGGTAGATCATCGGAAGATGATGCATTGATTTTCTTTTTCGTTCCACCATTGTTCTATCCTCTTATTATTTGAAGATGCGGAAGCTCCTATTTCATAAGGGTTGTGTTCGGAAAGGGTTCCAAGAACCGGTTTTCACCTTTTTGGGGATAGGCCCCACATGGCTGACACCCATTTTTCTCATTTGTCAAAATTTTAAGAAACTCTACTCTAGTTTATACTTTGTGCGAGATGGGTCAATGGAGTCCACTTCAAAAACCCACACAAATGATCCAAGCCGTTCATTAATTCCAAAATTATTCTTTGAGTCATCCAGAAAAAAAACAAGCCGATCATATAATTTTAAATACTTTATCAAGTTGTCTAACTTTCTTTCAAACATTTGTCAAAATTGAAGATCCTAAATTGTGAATCACAATTAGATGACGGATCAGCCATTTATAATTTTTCAAATGAGCTAATTTTTTGGGAGTAACTCAAAATATTAATTTTAGAACTAACAGACGGATTGGATCATTTGTGTGGGTATTTGAAGTGGACCCCACGAACCCATCTTGCACAAGGTATAAACTAGAGTAGAGTTTCTTAAAATTTTGACAAATGAGAAAAGTGGGTGTCAGCCATGTGGCCTATCCCCAAAAAATGAAAACTGGTTCTCAAGAACCATTTCCGAACAAGGCCAAGTTTCCTCTTTTCTGTTGGATAGCTGAGTAAGTACGCCCCATACATATTGTCTGTACTACAATGATTCCCTTTTACTGATAGTGGTTTCACAATTCAATTTTCTATTGCCCTTTATACTAATTTGATTTGACTTGCACGCTGCCCTTCATCATGCCTTGACTGGTTGGTTGGGTTGTTTGATGGTTGCACCCATAATTTTGTGTGTGTCCCATGGCAGGTGTGGGCACTGTAAAAAGCTTGCTCCTGAGTATGAGAAGCTTGGTGAAAGTTTCAAGAAGGCAAAATCAATTCTTATTGGAAAGGTTAGTCTTGAGATCCTATAACAAATTTTCTATGTTTGACAGTTTGGTTATTGTAGTGCTTGTTGCATGTGTTATAGATGAGCATGTTTGATTGGCGACGTATATGTATGTGTGTTGTTTACGTATTTTCCAGGCCATGAGTTGACGTTAGCTGTCAATGTTGAATTTTGAATTTTGAACGCGTTACAATTTCACAATGATCCGTAGTTAGGAAAATCTCTGAAATGAAGAATTTGTAGTGTTTGTCGAAATATATCCAGATTCTAAGTAATGTAACATTGTAACTATTTCTTTTGGATCCATTTTCAGCTTTTGTATGTGTATTGATCAAAAGAATGAAGCTTATTATTGTCTTTGATTTCTTGACTTCTTAGCATGAGTCTTATGCCTATATAATTGGTAGGACAAGTACAGCAAAATTTATAATGACTTCTAAAGTTAGTTGCAAGTTTCTCTAGTAGGGGCATGCCATAGCAATTGGTAAATTTCGGAGTTATGGATTCACTCTTTCATGTTAAAGATGGTGGCATGATGCACATAGATCACTAATCTGAGAGCATAACTGGGTAAAGAATGACTCTGCTTCTAGACGTCTAGTCCAGTCCTTTGCTTTTGTTCCATATTTCGAGACATATAAAATGCCATTTCCTTAATGATTAAATATGTAGGTTCTCATCTTTGTTTGCCTTCAATTTCTCAAGTTAGCTTTCAAAAACTGTCTCTATTTATCCCTTTTTCAGTTCTGGTGAAAGACTTATCTTTCTCTGTGAGACGTTTATTTAAATTTTCGTATTTCCAATAGGGAAGTCTGTATTGAAAACATGAAGTTGTGTTTCTTAACTTGAAATGAAAAGAACAAATTCAGTTCCATGATAAAGCTTATGTCCAGAATGGCATATGGTTTACTGTCATTTCATTATTCATTTTTTCTATTCAGAGTGAAATGGCTTACTTATTAGAAGTAAAGATGATTCACAGTTATCCCTAAAATTAAAAAATGATTGAGACCTTAGCACAATAGTTTTTTTGGGTCATTGAAAGCTACTTTTGGAGTTCTTTGATGCTTATTAGACGGTTTGTTGCAGGTGGACTGTGACGAGCATAAGAGTGTCTGTAGCAAATATGGTGTTTCTGGATACCCCACGATCCAGTGGTTTCCTAAAGGGTCTTTGGAGCCTAAAAAGTGCGTGCATGGAAAGTTCCAAGGATTTCAGATTTGCATATGCTCTTCAAAATTCAAATTATTTCCCCACCCCAAATCTTTTACATGTATTTATTGTGCGTTATAAATAATTTTTTAGGTATGAAGGTGCACGTAGTGCAGAAGCCCTTGTTGAGTTCGTGAATAATGAAGGAGGTGAGAATATAAACTTCTGATCCCCCACTTAACTTGTAAGAACTAATATAATCTTCCTTCATGTTTTTCAGGTTTCTTGCTTCTTCTTTTTTGCATGGAGTTAGTAATGCATTCTAGATACTGGAGTGTCTATTCATTAAACACGTGCACATAACCTTAATTTTTTGGGAGAATTGACTGAAGTGCACATAAACTCGTTTAGAATAAACAGATGTGTTTTACATGTTAGCAATTTTGCTATGTTTAATATGGTATGCTGTACTTAGAAGTTTGCTAAAATTGGGTTTGGTGCACATTCACTCTTGCATGCCAAGTTGCCAACAATATACATGACATTATTTAGTTAGTAGAATTTTGAGGACAACATGACGTAATTATATCATTCTGGGTTATTTCGACCAAGGTTCTAAACTTCGCTAGGCGCTCCCAGGGCGGCCGGGCACCTTCTAGCTTCCAGGGCCGAGTACTCGGTGCCTAGTCGGGCAATTAGTCGGTCTAGTTGGGTTAGTTGGGCTAGTCAGCGAGGACCCTTCTAGCGCCTGGGCCGCGAGTACTCGGCCTTCCAGACCTTCTTTTAGAACACTGATTTCGACATGGGAGGGTTAAACTTCCAACAAAAGAGGTCTGACCTTGCAGCAATGTGCATCTGTGAACCTCTCTTGTATGCCATTGGATGCATCTCTCATATATTCCCCGACGATTCTCTTGCTCCCTTTGGTCAAACAGTTGACTCCTAATTTTTTTTGTACTCTGCTGGTTGATAGAAAATCTTTTGGATGTCCAATGCTTTGACAGGCCCTTCTTTGTTAGAAAGTAATAAGTCGGAGCCATGAATAGCAGGGTCTAACATCGATGACTGGGCCTACATAAGGCAATGAAGAGTCTATCTCAGTTTTTTGTCCATCATAGAAACATTATATTCTATTAGTATGCGCTCTATGCTAATAGTTTGGTGCCATGGAGATTTATTTTTTGCTTACTTGGCAACTACTCTGTACATTCTTTTTAGTATGGTGTTCTCCGGAGACAGCTGATAGACTTTCTAGAGATGGTAAAGAGGTTTCTTTGTAGTTGTGATTCGTGAGAGAAGATGTTCTTATGAATGAAACCTTGATTGAGCCTTTTGCTACTAAGTAAAATTCAGTTGTCTCGAAAATGATGTTGCTGGGATAAAGGTCATTTGCATGCTTAGTTTGCTTTGGTATTGCAAGTTCTGCAAGAAGACTCAAAATCACCATTTGATGTACTCTAAGCCATTTCAATGTAGGATTGTTGGAGATTAATAGATGGGGTTCTTCCATAGTAATCTTTCAAATGGCACCTTAAGATGATCTCCAGGTGACACGCTAATGACTTTATAATGTTGCTTGATTTTCAGGGACTAATGTTAAGATAGCTGCAATCCCCTCAAGCGTTGTAGTACTAACACCTGATAATTTTGATGAGCTTGTCCTGGATGAAACAAAGGATGTTTTGGTTGAATTTTATGCACCCTGGTAAGAATGCATGGTCATCTTTCTTTGTTTTTACGATATATTAGATTGGAGTATTGGTAGCCCCGGTCCTTTAGCATATAGATAGATCGTGCGTAACTCCACTCAACCGCAACTTACGGACGGAAATAATGTGCAAGTTGAGATTTAACTATCGATTGCCGGATTTAAATCGTTAGTTCTATCTATTTTTATCTCAGTATAGTTCACTGGCGTTAGTGGCTAACTTCAGTTGCTACTGTTCTAGGGATCAGTATATCACAAGTTTTTAATGCAATTTTTGTCTGCTTTTTTGTGTCCTGACCATGATGTTATGTTTTACAGGTGTGGCCATTGCAAAAACCTTGCTCCTGTAAGTAGATTCCATATCTTATTGCTTTGTAATGTGCATATAAAAATCATTAGATCCCTCATTCTTCCTCTTATCTGTTATGCAGACTTACGAAAAGGTTGCCTCCGCATTTAAGCTAGAGGAAGATGTAATAGTTGCAAATCTTGATGCTGACCAACACAAAGATCTCGCAGAAAAGTGAGTTGAGAATAACTAAGAGTTTCAGTTTTTTCTTAAGTAACCCCACTGAAATTTGGGTTTGCAAAATCAACTTTCAACCTCCTTCCAAATTTCTGTCCGCCTACTGGCCATTTAAAACGAATTATACCTTTCTGCATGCATTATCTGTTTACCACGGTTATTGCAGCTTATGAATATTTCACTTTCCTGTGATATTTTTTTTGGGTCTATTTCTGATGCAAATTCCTGCCTACACAGGTATGATGTGAGTGGCTTTCCTACATTGAAATTCTTTCCGAAAGGTAACAAAGCTGGTGAAGATTATGATGGTGGGCGAGATTTAGATGACTTCGTAAATTTCATCAACGAGAAGTGTGGCACCAGTCGTGATACAAAGGGACAACTTACCGACAAAGTAAGCGTTGGACTGTTCAGTTTTGAAGTAACAGTGTGAAATCATGATTTGGTTGCAGTGTAATTTCTCTCCATCCGTTTCGTTCTTTATTTCCTTCGATTCTGTTCTTTTGTACAGGCTGGTATAGTTGAGAATTTGGAAACAGTGGTGAAGGAGTTTGTTACTGCCAGCAGTGAGGAGAAGAAAGCAGTTTACAGCCGGATGGAGGAGGAAGTTGAGAAGCTGAAGGGTTCTGCTGCAAGGTTGTGATGATGGCTTATGTGTTTAATTGGAGTGCAATTCTGTTCACCCTCCTTAAAAGAGAGTGAACAAAACCCTCTCTCTTATATTGGTTGAAATAGTATAGGTCCCACCCCTGCGATACACTTTTTGGTAAGAACGACATCACTTTTTGGTGGGATGGCGTCACTTTTTAGTGAGACCTATACCATTTTTAAACCAATAATATAGAGGGTTTTGTTCATTCTTTTAAGGAGGGTGAACAAATTCTCACTCGTTCTATTGCATAAATTTCATGAGAGAACACTGGGTATGTGTCCCTTGATTCTGCATTTTTCTTATGTTTGTATTGCCTGAATGTTGCAGACATGGAAAGATATACTTGAAAGCTGCCAAGAGCTGTATGGAAAAAGGTGCTGATTATGCCAATAATGAAATCCAACGGCTGGAGCGCATGCTAAAGAAGGTAATTGCTTTACCTGATTATGTGGTGGTTGTCTGCAAAAAAAGAAAAAAAAAACACTGCAAGAAATTACATTTTTTCATTTTTTAAAAAAAAAAAAGTTTTTTCTTTTAGGATAGTCACAGGCGTACTTCCGTGGCCTCTATGCTTACATTTATAGACCACATCATGGGCATTGGATCCTTCATTAATTTGAAGGCCACTTTTGCCAGCCAAGAAGGCTGTGGAAACGGCTGTCACCCTAAGCCTGTGTCTTGATGCTGATTTATGGAGGGAAAGAAAATCGATTTGTGAAGCTGTTTTTCTTTCTTCTTTTCCCGTTGCTTTTGTTTTCCCTCTGCAAATCCTTCCTTAAATCGAAGATCCAAACAAAGCCTAAAGGGTCGTTTTTAGTCAATCAAGAGACATTATGGAAGCTGGAGGTTTGCCATAATGTCATGCTAGATATTTTATTTGTCATTATTTTTGAAACACTTTTTAGTTTTTCGAACGATGTTTATGTTAATGCTTGTTCACATCAATTTGTTGCGGACTGATCTGTGTTATCTTTCTGTATTTGCGTTTTTTTGGTGCAGACCATTAGTGCCGCAAAAGCTGATGATTTTACACTCAAGAAGAATATCCTGTCTACTTTTGCTTGAACCCTGATATTATCTGTAACGGCTTGGAGCCGAGGTACCATGCTTCCTCGTTCGGCCTACCAAGTTTTTCTTTAGCTTGGGGAATATAGCCGAATTCCAATGCTCTTATTGCGCATCTTCTCGACACATTTGTGGAATACAAGTTTCATCACTTTCAGGAGAGGTCATGTGGTGTTGCTGTTGGCAATGAAGTTGCAATTTCGTCGGTATTAACCCTGTGACAACAAATTTCATTAGCCACTAATGTTTGGAGATTTGTTTTAGAATGATCGTCTTCTAGACTGTATTATCTCGATTTTCCAGTGAAAATCTTACTGTTATCTTGATGTTTTGCTCCATGTGCAAGTGCTGAATGGTTGTGGATCGAAAGAGGATTCCTGTTTGTAAGTTTCACGAATCCTGAAGTAACAATGTTGCTGGTTATCACACATTGACAAATTTTGCTGCACCATCCCCTCCGTTTGTGCGGCCAGAGAATAAATTTTTATTGGATCTTTCTACTGTCCGCCCAATGGGCGGACAATAAGACACATTATGACCGATCATAATGTGTTTATTACCGGTCATAATGCCTTTTTATAGGTTACCTGTACTTGTAAAAAGACATTATGTCCGGTAATAAACACATTATGACCGGTCATAATGTGTCTGATTGTCCGCCCAATAGATTTTGCCTTTTTATTTCACCTCCTGTAAGCCTAGAAAATAATTTGGGGAATATAACCAATTTCAATGCTCTTATTCAATATCCTCCCAAGTGATAAATGATACCCAACGCGGTCTCACCGACCACGGTCTCACTTGACAATTATATTACTCCCGCTGTCCCTTTTTAAGTGTGTACATTTTCATTTTGGGCTGCCCCTTAATAATTGTGTGTTTTGAAAAGTTAATGGGTAGAAGTGTATACAATTATCATTTGCCCTTTTGAAAAGTTAGTGGGTAAGGAGTTAATGCGTATAAGTGGAGGATAATTTTGGAAAATGTAAGTAAAAGTTCATGTGAAAAATGTAAAGTAGAGATAAAAATTGATGTGATAGGTGTAATGATGATGTTTCTTTAATAATAAGTTGGATTTACGAAGTAATATACTTAAAAACGGACGGAGGGAGTAATCATTTGGTAGGGTTCCTATGCATTCATCATTCATACAAAAAGTCAAATTGATTGGACAATATCTACTTAAACGAAGCATAATTGTCAACTCTTATGACCGAAACCATTCGAAATAAAGCTTCTCGAGAATTGGTTAACTTGATTTTTTTGCATGGATTACAAACACGTTTAGACTTCTTGGATTAGTGAAATGAAGATCACGTGCTACGTGGAGGTGTTTGGTGCTAATTATTTTTGTTGATTCTACATTCTGGATTGTGATTCTAGATTTCGCGACTTTGGAAAACTCATAATTAAAATTAGTGAAGCTGTTTGGTGACTGTATGGAAAACAAATTATGCATCTTGAAAGTGTTTGGTAGTATACTTCGATAATTAGATTGTGAGTATACATTTAACCATGATTCTCTTGCTGTTGTTTATTTAATTAGCTTTGTAAAATGAATCATAGTAAAAATGTACATAATATGCATATTAAATATTTTAAAATAGTATAATTAGATAGAATATATATTAATACAGAAATTTTTAAACATGATTTGAAACATACCCATGCATATTTTGTAAATATAGTTGTTTATGTAGGTATATACATATCTACTAATGAATGCATATCAATACATGGATAAAACACTTATATAAATATATATGTATTTATCGTATAGAATATAGATGCACATTCAAGTATTTTGTAAATATAGTTGTTTATGTATATGAATACCTAATAATGAATGAATGCACATAAAAAAAGAATAAAAAACATATATAAATAAATAGGTATTTATTGTATAGATACACATATAAATGTATAAATATGTATATGATATTTTAATGAATATTTATGGGAAATGATTTTCACACCCCCTATTTTACAATCAACACTCCCTTTTTTTGTCTTTATCCACATGAATTTACAATATTACCCTTGCATGTGTAAAAAAGGTGTATTAAAAAAGGGCAATATTGTAATTCCCATATTTATCTAAATAATATGAATAGTAGTAGCATATATATCCATTGGTATGTATGTAGTTTGTTAAAGGGTTAAATGTTAAAATAGTCATCAAAATTAGAGAATCCATAATCAAAGTCCGCCTGTGGCTCCTTAATGGGTGTTTTGAGATTGCATTCTGGCAAAATACATTTTCAGAGGAAGCCATTTTTGTTTCCTCATGAAGCCTGTACTGCTTCTTGTCTGGATTTGTCTTAATAGTAGACCTGAAAACTTCTACCCAGGAAGTGAAATGTTTAACTATCCGTTGGCCGGTAGATCTTACCATCATCAAAGACTGCAATATTTATACCAGTCGGCTTTGTCTTTCTTTAAGTTCCCAGAATTGGATGGTGAATCCGTGGATGCTTAGAATATCCGATTCTGGTGGAGTTATAGTAACAACCTATTTGGAATAAATTAGTCCACCGCCGCCGGCGAAAACTACGGCGAGATCGCAAACAACCTCCCGCCACCAGAACACGTCGTCCCGCTCGTCCGATCAATCGGCACCGCAAAACTCAAGCTCTACGACGGAAATCCACGTGTCCTCAAGGCATTCACCAACACCTCCGTTGAGTTCATCGTCGGCCTAGGCAACGAGTACCTAAATCTCGACAAAAACAGCACCATCACAACGGCTCACTCGCTCGCCGTGTTGGAAACGTAGTATCCGCCGTTACCCGGAGCTTTCCGACGAGATCTAAAGGCTTTCATCACTCCAATCTTGCGTTTCCATGTTGGAATAGCCCCATTTTTTACATCCGTAACTCTATCAGTTGATTTATCAAACACTTGATGTGCACTGGTACCCCTCGTTCATGTTAGGATACACCGATTCATGATAGCTTCATTTGAAATGGTATAAAAAATCTCTCGCTCAATGTACACAACCAAACTATCTTGCATCCACTAGTCACCCATTCTGTTACGAAGTCGGTTCTTTACAATCTTCATTGCAGAAAATGCTCTCTCCACTGGAGCGGTCGCAACTGGTAAAACTAAGGCTAATTTCAAAAGTTTGTATACCAATAGATATCCGATATCTCTTTGGGTCTCAACCATCTTCTTAGCGATATCGCCAATCCCTGTTAAGCGCGAAAACTCAACACTAGAGCGCACATCAATGATTGGATGTGGTTACCCCATCATAGACAAGTTAAAAAGTTCCGGGACTACCAAAAAAAAAAAAAGATTAGAGGTGATCCGGACAAATTATTTAGGCATAGTTATATTTATTTTTTGTTACTTGGGGCAAGATTAAAAAATAGGGTCCGTTTTTGGGGAGGACATAATATAGGGGCTATTCATGCAATAAGGACATTAACTTTTTTCATAATGCAAATAGGACATTTGCGCAATACGTGACAAAAATACCCTCACAAGGGCCTTGTTTGGCTAACACAAATAATGAATTTTTCATTTTTTTTTCCAGATCAGATAGCACAGATAAGGTTATCTGTTGACCCTCCGGGAAGGGCCTTGTTTGGCTAACACAAAAAAATGAAATTTTCATTTTTTTCAAAACTGGTTGCACAGATTATCTTATCTGTTGACCCTCGGGAAGGGCCTTGTTTGGCTAACACAGAAAATAAATTTTTCATTTTTTTAGATCTGGTTGCGCAGATAACGTTATCTGTTAATACAAAATATGTCTTTTTTGTACTTTTTTTTTTCTCGATTAGCACATATATCGTTATTTGTTGATTTTTTCTATTATACAAAAAAATTGATGACATAAATACCCTTATATGTTGATTTTTTATGGAAATATATAGGTAATTGATTAGCATAAATACACTTATTAGTTATTTTTTATATTTAATCACTTCAATTCAATATTTAAGTAAGGAATAATGCTAAAATAAGCCTCATAGGCTTCTATTAAAATTTAAAAAAAATGTGTTGAAATGTGTAAAAAATGTACAAAAATAGTTATAACTATATTGAAAATTGTAAAAGGTGCATTAGAGTGTTTATGCCAGCAAACCAGACATATATGGTAGCCTGTTGTAATTTGGCCTCTGTTTTATGCCAATAACAGCAACAGATTACCAAATATGTATAAATCTGTACTCTATATCATGCTAGCAAGGCAGACATATATGGTAGTCTGTTGCAATCAGACTTCTGTTTTATGCTAATAACAACAACAGATTATCAAATATGTGTAGATCTGTACTCTGTATCATGCCAGCAAAGAAGACATATATGATAGTCTATTGCAATCTGACCTCTATTTTCTGCCAATAATAGCAATAGATTACCAAATATGTGTAGATCTGTACTCTGCATTAAACTATCAAAGCTGACATATATGGCAGTCTGTTGTAATCTAGCCTCTGTTTCATACCATTAACAGCTACATATTACCAAATATGTGTAGATTTGTACTCTACATCAAGCCAGTAAAACAGACATATATGGTAGTCTGTGGCAATCTGGCCTCTGTTTCATGCAAAAAAACAGCAACAGATCACCAGATATGTGTAGATTTGTACTAGGAAAGCTGATAGTGAACAATCAATTTGAAAAGGAGAAAACAAAATCTGCGAATGCTTCAGTAAAAGTTTTAAGTTAAAACATGTAGACTAATGGGAGCAGACAAGTGAATATCACACACTCAAACTAAAAAACTAGCAGTGTTGATCGTCATGGATAGCCTCTTTGAATATCGCAAACGAAGAGGAACATCATTTTTTTTGTTAAAATCCCATAACAATAGATTAACTCTTCGAACATTTCCAGAATTAAAATTTGTGTTCGGTTTGTTTATGAATTTATGGACTTCACAAACGGGGTAATTTCATATCAAACTCACACCTTAGTTTTCAAAAAACTGCCGCTATGAGGTAAGAGTCAAAGACTAATGCTTCATTCAGAAGTTGGCAATTAAGAGTATACGGGAGTAGGGAAATAGGAAAAGCACGCTGCCAAACCATTGAAATTAATTCATCGAAACCATGAATTACGAAAATAGCTTCTTTTTCCCTCGTAATAAAAACAAAAAATGGGTTTATTACATAGAAGACACGATCGCACGAAAAGACCACAGATTCGACAATATTCCTATCTCTCTTTGATATTCAACACTCTTTGATATTCAACAATCAAAACAATTGGCTGAATCGTAATAAACTGGTCCATAGAAGTTCTTTCAATGTCTTCTTTTTCCCCTGTAAATCAAAATCATATTTGATCTTGACTTACCCAGAGAATAGATTTCGAAAGTATAAATCTATTTCTTTTTTTTCTTTTTTTTAAATACCCAGAGAATAGATTTCGAAAGTATAAATCCAAAACCCACTGGAAAAAGATGAATGTACAATGGACATGACCAAATGATCAATGGAAAAGGCAATGGTTACACTTAGCACTAAAAAAAAATGTTTAACGGTGTTTCCAATAGATTATTTTCACCTAGTCATTTTGTCGAACACTTGGGCTACGACCAAAACATTGGATTCCACATAGCTAACATCTATCACTCTTTGACATCAAAAATTGAAGGAGCATGATACAAAACGAATTTCTCCAAATCAACAAAACGAATTTCTCCAATACAGTAAAATGACCTCCAAATTGGAGCTTTTTGAAGTTTTACCAATTAAATGGTGCATTCAGTGTGTGTCTATTCCAAATCCTGAAATACTTCACAACTAAAAAAACGTGAAAAACAATACATTCATGATTCATTGGACCACTTATTCCAATAAAGACTTTTGCATCTTTTGCCTGAAGTTTTCAAAAGAGAAGCACGGACGCTTGATCATCGCCCCTCGCCGTCCCAACCACAGCGAGATGCACATTTTCCGGCCACCAGATTCAAGCAGCGTTGGTGCCATAACTCGACGAACCGACCTCCATTTCGTTTCCCGTGGGATGAATTCCTAATGAAACTCTATTGAGAGAAAGAGAGAGAGAGAGAGAGAGAGAGAGAGAGAGAGAGAGAGAGAGAGTTTTGGAGATAAAAGACGCAGGCTGCCGTTGAAAACCAGGATAGAGTTTGGGTGCATTAAATGTAGGCTATTACAGTATGGGCAATTTTGTCAGTGGGAGGACCTATGGCAGGAAACATTTTCAACCAATGGATTGGGCTCATTTAAAACAAGTAGAGTGGGCCAAAAGCCAATTAGGCCACTAAATTTGGCCTCTAGCCCAATTGTCTGTAAAAAATAATCTATACGGTATGGGGGCAAAATTTCCAAAATACCCAAAATTATATATACATGGTAGTAGGAAATTTTGGTCCAGCAGGGTCGTTTGACCCCGCTTGCCCCTTTGTGGGGCTGCCCTTGCACCGGAATCTCGGTAGAAGGACTGGCGTCAAGGGTGTGTGGACTTGTTGCTCCGTTCACAAACAATTGCAGAGGGAGAAAGAGAAGGAGAGAAAGAAAGACGTTGTTCAGGTGCAACCGTGCAAGAATGGCGTTGAGAATTTTGTGCCTCTTTTATAACGTGGGTAAACTAGTAATTGTGTTATGCCAGTGGACTGGGAATGTTAAGAATTGTTAGGCTGGACCCGAGACATTAGAAATGTGCTATAGTGGACCCTATACCAATTGGCTCTAATCGAATCCTGTGGTAGAGATTTATAGCTATAGTAATTTTGTCGAATGCTTGGAATTTCACATGGACAGTGCTTACATTTTGCTATGGGTAGTTGTTATCAGTATAATTTACACAATTTACACATCACTGACCATCAGTAGTACACGACCGATTTCAATGCACGTTGTTAGTTTTTTACCAGAATACTTTGTGCACATTGGACATCAACAGTATATGGCGACCAACCACGAGCACGTGCATCGCACGTGCCCGTCGCTAGTAATCATTAAAGCAGGTGGGGCTCATGGTCAAGAATTACACTCCAGTTTGCAATTGACCAAGAAAAAGATAATTGCGTAAATAGATTTTGTGTGTAAATACTTTCACTAAAATTATGATTTTCATTCTTGCCTCTAAATATGCCAAAAATGATTATAGTACATGCACCTCAACAATTTTTGGTATTTATATCTAGGGAACTAGACTTGGAAATGGATCGTGGGCCTATTAAGTGAACAAAGATCATTGCGGAGTAAGAAACTGCTACAAAAAAATAAAGCTAGACAGAAGGTAGGATAACAATCTTATAATTCTTGATGTCATGATCTTTGTAATTTGATCATTTTGGTCTAATTAGTGACAATGGCTATGACTTTGAATCTCAAATATTAAATAAAATAAATTTATCTTGATTGATTGGATCTCCTTTCTTAAAAGAAGATTTTGACTTCTTTTAACTCTCTTTTTTTAGGATTTTCCTTGAAAAGGGCCTATATATTTGGGCCGGCCCACTTGGCTAATTAAAATAGCCCACCGTATTTTGGTCTTCATTGTCTCTCAATGGATTGAGCTGATAAATTTAATGGACCCAATATTTATTTGAAATTCTTGACCAACAGTTTGACTTTAATTAATCGGACGGCGTCTAAGACATGCCGAAATTTTAGGGTCTACATGTTCTCCCTCCTGAATTACTCTCAGGTTCAATCCATGTGAGATGCTATCAACTTTTATGAAGTGAGTCTATATAAGTTTGTCATGACTTTAATCGGGCTCAAGACTGTACCAAGGTATTTTGGTGCCCTAGGCCACTGGTCAAGTTGTGCCCTATTTATTTTTACAATTAAAGAACAATAGTGGAATAATTCGTCTATATTAATATTTTAGTCTATATTGAACAATAAATATACTTTGGTTCCAGCGGTATCGAAGTCTCCTTTGGTCCAATACATGTTCAATATATAGTAGCTTCAAATTTCTATAGTTGAATATTTTTTGACAAATAAACACTTAAAAGAAGAGAGTGTTGAAACAAGATTCGAACTCAGATTAAAAAACTTCACTTAAAACAAAATAATTCAAAAAGTCTGTTTGGTGTAGAATGCATTCACATTACCATTGGACCAAGTAAAGCATATCTATATATTGCCAAAATAAATATTTATGACCAGTCCTGATCGGTATTGGGCAAAAAATCGAAGGCCCGAGCGTCCTGGGCTTGCCTAAGCTTGAGCAATTCGGGCTCTATTCTAGTGGATAGTGGATTCGTGAGATTGGGTTTGCATGGACTAGTCAAGATGCGTATAAGTTGGTCAAAGCATCTTAAATTATAGAAAAAGGAACTGATTGTGATCAGGACCGGTCATGAGATTTCCGAGGACCTAGGCGAGCTAGCAACCCTAATTCTTGTAAAACAAGGAAACATAAAATAGGAAACCTCAATCAGAAGAAGCTAGGAAACAAAATACTTCTGGAATATTTTGACTAAATTATAACATATTAAATAAAAATACTAAATGTAAATCAATATAAATAAAATATGACTTTTCTTGAAATCCACCCTGCATCAGACTCCCCTTGTTGAAAAAACTCGTCCTCGAGTTTTCATTGCTTGAAGTAACTTGATAAAGCGTTTCTTGTCGGCATCAATTTTATACTTCAAATTAATTTTTTCGAACTTGAACTTTGAAAATTCTTCAAAAAGTAAGGGAATGATTTTCTTCCAAATTCCGCCTAGGTGAGCAATCCATATATTCTTGCTTATGGAGTCTTCGATGAATTCCCAAAACGGATCAACAAAGTCATTAGCACTCTTGTCAATTGCACCGCCGTCAAGCTTTTTATAAGAATCAAATCCAATTGATTCTTCTAAATCTTTTTCTAACAACGCCAACGTAGAAACCACTTTTTCTTGCAACTCTTTTTGATTTTCTGTAATTTTCTCCACCAGTTCTTCGTCAAAAACTGGTGGCTTACTCCAATCCACTACTGGATCCGGAATATTATTTGTAGTAAAAGGCCACTCAATGGTAGCCTCCGTTGTCCTCTCCCTCGGCTGATAGTTGCCCGCCAAAGGTTTGGTGATAGAAACGTCATCCGATACCTCCTCCTCTTTCGGAAACCGAGGTATAACAAGACGACGGCGAGGTGGATTCCCCCAACAGTTAGGGCAACAATTTGGTCGGCTAGGGCAATCAAGTCCGACACATGCTGTTCTAATTGCTGGAACCGCGCCTCTAGTTGTGCTTCTCGCGCGGCATCATCGTGCTTGTACACATACTCGACGTCAACTTGTCGATCATGACGATATCTTCGTGCCATGATCTATTAGGAATCGAGCCTAAGCTCTGATACCAACTGACGCAGCTAGAAACGTGAACAAGGACAAAGATCACCCCCACGAATAAGAAACAACTCTTCTACAATCTAATAACCCACAGATTAATAGAATTATAGGAAAAAGAGATACTCTCTCTTGTGAAAAAACTCAACATATTAATCAACTCCCTTGCCCTAAGGCTTACATCAATTATTTATACTAGCCGTAACCCTAAAACTAAAAAGGAAATAAAATTACTAGCTAGCAACCCTAATTCTTGTAAAACAAGGAAACATAAAATAGGAAACCTCAATCAGAAGAAACTAGGAAACAAAATACTTCTGGAATATTTTGACTAAATTATAACATATTAAATAAAAATACTAAATGTAAATCAATATAAATAAAATATGACTTTTCTTGAAATCCACCTTGCATCAATGGTAGAGGTACAAAACATCAAAAAAATAAAACATAAAAAATAAAAATAAATAAATAACAGGTTTGTTTCACATTCATCTGTTTCAATTAAAAATTTGGTACTAAAAATTCGAACCAAGTTATTCGCTGGTTGAGTTACCAGTTCTTGAGAAGATGTTAGAATTGGGAAGAAATCAATAGTGGCAATTTGTTAAGGAACTTGAGTCCCACTTTGCTTGGGTGTGGAATGGGTGATCACTTTATAACATTTGGGACCTCTTCACTCATTGCCAATTGATTTTGAGATGGATATAAAGTTTAACAACTCCAATAGCAACCCATTTAAATACTCATGATGGGCCTTTATTTTTTAAAACTATTGGTAGCAAACCATTTATTGGTTATTATTCACCCATATCCAATTATCAGAGGGATTCTATGGCATCTCTATTTATTGGTTATTTTTTGGAACCATTGGTAGCAAACCCTAGTTTCTTTTCTTGTTCATTTGAAAATTATGAGAACTAATGGTAGCAGTCCATTAAAGTTTGAAAAAATATACTAGTAGATGATAGAAAGGGAAAAAAAAAGAACAAAAAATGAGTTTCGAAGGGCATTTTTGCATTTGAAGAACACAAGTTAATACTCTTAAGTGAGTTAATGACAGAAGTATTGTTTGAAAATCAAGAGAAGGCAGTTATATTTTAGAAACCTCGAGCAATGTCTCCGCATTTGTTGGAAAGCTTAGGGGACGCCACTCAATTCTCAAACATAGATTTGCAATTCGCCTTTTTGGCCAAAAAAATACTCCCTCCTTCCCAAAATGGATGTCCAAAATCATTATTCATACTTCTCAAAAAATTATCTATATGACATAATTTATAACACTTTTTATGATTTTAACGACTTTGTTTAACAAAATTAAGTGGGATCTATCAAACAAGATTCATATTGCATAAGTAGTACATTAAATATAAATGATTTTTTGAGACATCTGAATAGTAGTTTTGGACATCCAATATGAACGGAGGGATCGAGTAGTAAAAGTATCACGTTGCTTCAACTATCTAATGAAAATGAACTTTAATGAATAATAGACAAATCAGTTCTTACAAAACAGTGCAAATTGTCCAAATAGGGCAAACACCACCATCCAAGTCATTAATAGACATCCCCTATTAATATGACCGAGGGGAGTGTGAAAATTTTGTTCTGGAAATGTTTTCCAAGTGTGAACCAAACACCAAAAAACAAAAGTAAAAAAAAAAAAAAAATTTAGCAAAGTTATTTTACATTGTAAAATATCTTACGTCGAAATAAACGGAGCCTTAAAGTGTAGCAAATTACAATGGGTTGTAAAAAAAAAAAAATATTAACGAGTGTTTTCGGCATAAACTATTTTTTATAAAAGATAATGGATGATGTTGATGTTTAGGCTAAGTTTGTGCAATGGAGTGTCTCTGTCCTAATTTTATTAAGATTTTTTCCGTACAATATTCGTCTTATATGAAATTTGATTGATTTTTGCCTAAAAATAAGTGAGTTATTGTTTCGTTTGGATGAGGAGAATTTAAAATATTAAAAATTTTGACCAAAAAATTTAAAAAAGTAAAGCAGAGACCAAAAAAAGTTCGCTAAATTGTTATCATCTTTGCCTTTAAGTGAACTATTTCTATCTTGGTTATATTTTTTTAGATTCCCATATCCTTTCGCTTTTTGCTTGTGGTTTGTTCTTATGTTGTCTTATATATCTACGCATTTGTCTTTCCTCAACAAAAAATATAAAATTCAAAGAAGCTAATAATGTGCAAAAATTTGATGCAAAGACTCAGTGAACTTTCAAATAAGACAAAAAAATTTATAGAACATAATGCAATAATAAAATTATACCAAATTTCCCCAAGTGATCACTTTTTTTTTTAAGTTTCCTGTCCACTTGTTCGGAATTAATCATTTGAGAAAATTTAGAAAAATAGTAAAGTGGATACCAAAATAAATAGTCCATACTAAATGAACAAAAGATAGTAACAGACAATGCAAAATTTATTTTCCAAAACTCTTTTTTGTGTCTCGGAAAATTGTTTTAATTGGTGAGAACAATCTAAAAAGTATTCCCTCCGTTCCTAAATAGGTGTCTCGTACAAAAAGACGTGTAATTTTTAACAAAAAAAAAAAAGTGTTGCTGTGCATAATATTTCAATTTCTTTGCACCAAACTAAAGAACTAATACAAGACACTTTTAAGGGATAGAGGGGCTAAAAAATTTACCTTCAGAAGCTAAAAATATATTTAATAGAAGACAAAAATTCTAAATCTATATTTTTTGGACTTTTGTTGACTTTTTTAATTATCTCAACTTCACTTCATTTAATTACTCCCTC
Organism: Vaccinium darrowii; assembly: GCA_020921065.1. Lineage (NCBI taxonomy): Eukaryota > Viridiplantae > Streptophyta > Magnoliopsida > Ericales > Ericaceae > Vaccinium > Vaccinium darrowii. Next base: position 20,467,122 of record CM037159.1, read on the forward strand.
CGTCGCCTAGCCAAAAAAACACTCCCTCTATCTCTTTTTAAGTGTGTTATTTCATAAATCCAATTGGTTAGCCCAAACGGACAATACATCTATGGTTATGAATTCTAATTTGTGATTGTTATGCTTAATTAATTTATGTTTGCTATATTATGCTATAATAAATAAATGGACTCGTTGAACAGACATTGGAAACATCCCTAAATTTTTAGTGACGGAAACAAAAGAACCAGGAACGAAAGAGCAATCTGACCTAGAGTGGAATTCTGAAGCAAGGTTTAAACAAATCGATGATTTTCCCAGGGTATAATGGTGTTTGTTTTGTCTTTAATAATCAGGAAATGGGAAACAAATCAAAGAAGAAAATGACGGCTGTAGTCAAGAACAAGAAGCAGATCCACCGTGGCAAAGAACCAATCAAGTGCAGCACATGTGGCCAGAGTTTCCCAGGGTTCGATCTAGCATACAGACACCGTAATAAGGTAATTTCATTCAACACTTGAAAAAAGTCTATATCCTTGGGTGATTATAGACTTTTTTCAATCCTTGATTGAAATATCCTCCCCTCTTTTCCCATCTTGATGTTCTATCTTTTGTAAAGATCTCATTAATAAATGTTTTTGCCGACCAAAAAAAAAAAAAAAAATCTGTACACGAATAATTACTTTTCAATGTGAGGACATTTACCCCCTGAAATTAAGGAAAAGAAAGGGTTTACTTTTCTTGTTGGGAAAGCAAAGCAATGTAAAGAATTCAGTACATAAATTTATATATTGCCCAAACAGTAATTTATTCTGCCCTGCCCATTTAGAATCAAAACTAGGGCTAAAATCGGTTCGATTCGATCCGGTTTGCGGCCATATTTGTTGAACCGAAAAAAGTCAGTTCGGGAGTAGCACTAAACAGTGAACAACATCCGGTTACCCCCTGAAATTAAGGAAAAGAAAGGGTTTACTTTTCTTGTTGGGAAAAAGCAAAGCAATGTAAAGAATTCAGTACTTAATATATATATATATTGCCCAAACAGTAATCTATTCTGCCCCGCCCATTTAGAATCAAAACTAGGGCTAAAACCGATTCAATTCGGTCCGGTTCGCGGCCATATTTGTTGAACCGAAAAAGTCAGTTCGGGAGTAGCACTGAACCGCAACAGGTTATCTAGACCTCGGTTCGGTTAGATTCGGTTCATGTTAGGCTAGCCTCATCAAGCTTCACCTTTAGCTCCAAACGGTTACCAATCACCACTTGTTGCTCTTATCACAACCAACTTCACAGATTCTTTCTTCTTGTCCCATATTCTGCCACAGAACTGCAACAAGAGAAGAATTACATTTCAAGCCAAGTATTGAACCTACAACAATCAGTACAATAAATGGATCAAGAGCTTAAACTTGGAATTAAAACAATCAGTACAATAGATCAATCCTTAGAATTAGCACAACCTTTTCTGTTTCAGTACAATGACTGTGTGTGCAAGAGAGAGAGAGAGAGAGAAAGAGGGAGACTATCACCGCGATTTCATTCGAGGTCTCGACTCGATCGAGATTTCTTTCTAATGAGTTACTGATCAAGATTTCTACAGTTGGGTTAGGGTTTAGTTTATCCGATCTTGACAAAGGAGAGGGAGGGAGGGAGGGAGAGAGAGAGAGAGAGAGAGAGAGAGAGAGAGAGGCGTTGCCTCGATGGCTCGATCGTCTTGGGTCGCCGCAGAGATGAGAGAGATTAATTTTAGGGTCAGAAGGGTTGGGGATGGGGCGGCTAAAGATGTATGAGTATTTAAATTTTAGGTAATAAAGATAAAATATGTATAATATATAAAGCCGGTTTGGTTCAGTTTGAACTGGCAACTAAATATACGAAACCGAGAATCAAACCGGTTTTTATACGTAGATTTATGGGCTCTGCAGTTATACAAGATAATAAAGAGATTTGTGCATGCCGAAGCCCGGTCCATTAATAACTGGGCTTCATTTTTATATTTCCAAGCCCATCCAAATAAAATTTTGTTTCCAATGTCTATTCAACAAGTCCATTTATTTTTATAGCATAATATTGCAAACATAAATTAATTAAGCATAACAATCACAAATTAGAATTCATAACCGTAGATTTAATGTCTGTTTGGGCTAACCAATTGGATTTACGAAATAACACACTTAAGAAGAGATAGAGGGAGTTTTTTTTTTTTGGCTAGGCGACGGAGGGAGTAATTAAATGAAGTGAAGTTGAGATAATTAAAAAAGTCAACAAAAGTCCAAAAAATATAGATTTAGAATTTTTGTCTTCTATTAAATACTCCCTCCGTCCCTTTTTAAGTGCGTACCTTGGGAATACGTGCAATTTCAAACCCTTAAAAAACATATTTCCCTATATAATTTTTTAATTTTCTTTATACCAAATTAAAGTGCTCATTGAGTACTTTAATTTGGTACAAAAAAAATTTAAAAATATTATACGAAAGTACATTTTTTAATGTCCACAAAAATACACGTTTCCCAAAGTACTCACTTAAAAAGGGACGGAGGGAGTATATTTTTAGCTTCTGAAGGTAAATTTTTTAGTCCCTCTATCCCTTAAAAGTGTCCTGTATTAGTTCTTTAGTTTGGTGCAAAGAAATTGAAATATTATGCACAGAAACACTTCTTTTTTGTCATCCCAGACAATGCCCCTCAGTTTGAATTGGATTGAGTTGCACTCTTGGGGGTAGTTTAGGTATTGTTGTACAGTTTTGATTAGGGCTGGGAAAAAAGGGGGAAAACTGAACCGAACCGGTGAACCGGTTGGAACCGATTTTTTTCCCCACAAAAACCGGTTCAGTTCAGTTCTTAGATTTTATGAAAAATGAAAACCGGTTCGGTTCTCGGTTTAGTATAATTAGTTGCCGGTTCAAACCGAACCAAACCGGTTTTATATATTATACACATTTTATCTTTATTACCTAAAATATAAAAACTCAGACGTCTTCAGCCGCCCCATCCCCAACCCTTTTGACCCTAAAATTAATCTCTCTCGTCCCTTCCTCCCTTGTCGAGATCGGGTAAACTAAACCCTAACCCAACTGTAGAAATCTTAATCAATAACTCATCATAAAGAAATCTAAATCGAGTCGAGACCTCGACTGAAACCGCGGCGGTAGTCTCCCTCTCCCTCTCCCTCTCCTTCGTCCATTGCGTATTCACCTTAGAAATTGCTATGTCCGCAGATACAGGACAATCATACCTTACAAATCCAAATCTATTTCCCGATCCACTGCTTGCTTCACTTACATAGGATGAAAGCATCCTTGATCACCCCATAGTTGTTCTTCTTGCCAGTTTTGATCCAACTCATCTGGAACATTGTCCACAAAGTGAAGATCCCAGTCCTACTCTTGCTTGCAGCCTGCGTCCCATGTTTGTTAATCGCTGGAATCTCCTACATCAATTAGTATTCCCTCTCTCTCTCTCTCTCTCTCTCTCTCTCTCTCTCTCTCTCTCTCTCTCTCTCTCTCTTAATTTTTGTCAAATTACGACTGGTAGCACAAGTCCTGCTAACATTGCCTTACTCCTTTCAACTGGATATGCTCATAGGGGTTATGGTTGGACTCCCTATCTCACTCTTTACATTGAGTACCAATAACCAATAGGAGAGAATTTCAGCATCAAAAACCATAGCTTACATTCCTATTTTGCATTGAGGAGTTTTGAGCCATCCATTGCTTGGATTAAATCCGAGCCGTTCATTTTGGCAATGGATGATCGGACGCCCGCACAGCACGGTGCCGTGCACCACCCGCACGGCAGGGCCCCAAATCCATCCTCTAATTATGAAGAGCGATTTTGTGACTGGTGAGCTGAATTGTGCTTTGTGCATTCCAGCTTGGCTCGTTCAAAATTCACTAAGCTTGCCTCGAGTCGAATTGAGTCCAAACCTCGAGTTGAGCTCAATTAGTAGTTAAGAACTAGACAAGTCTTTATATAAGAGGTGAGATTATGTACACCACAAGCTAAGTTACAGCTACTACGAGCTCGATTTGCTTACTGAATAAGCCAAACATTCTATTTGACCTCGGCTTTCTAATAAACGAACCAAGTCTCGAGCTAGTCACAAATATCACGGTTCTTAGATTTTATGAAAAATGAAAACCGGTTCGATTCCCTGTTTCGTATATTTAGTTGCCAATTCAAACCGAACCAAACCAGTTTTATATATTATACATATTTTATCTTTATTACCCAAAATATAAATACTCAGACATCTTCAGCTGCCCCATCCCAAACCCTTCTGACCCTAAAATTAATCTCTCTCATCTTTGTGGCGACCCAAGACGATCGAGCCATCGAGGCAACGCCTCTCTCTCTCTCTCTCTCTCTCTCTCTCTCTCTCTCCCTCCCTCTCCTTTGTCGAGATTTGATAAACTAAACCCTAACCCATTTGTAGAAATCTTGATCAGTAACTCATCAGAAAGAAATCTCGATCGAGTCGAGACCTCGACTGAAATCGCGGTGGTAGTCTCCCTCTCTCTCTCTCTCTCTCTTGCACACACAGTCACCGTACTGAAACAGAAAAGGTTGTGCTAATTCGAAGGATTGATCTATTGTACTGATTATTTTTTTTTTTTTTTGATCGACGATCTATTGTACTTTTTTTTTTTATCCAAGTTTAAGCTCTTGATCCATTTATTGTACTGATTGTTGTAGGTTCAATACTTGGCTTGAAATGTAATTCTTCTTCTGTTGCAGTTCTGTGGCAGAATATGGGACAAGAAGAAAGAATCTGTGAAGTTGGTTGTGATAAGAGCAACAAGTGGTGATTGGTAACCGTTTGGAGCTAAAGGTGAAGCTTGATGAGGCTAGACCGACATGAACTGAATCGAACCGAACCGAGGTCTAGATAACCTGTTGCGGTTCAGTGCTACTCCCGAACTGACTTTTTTCGGTTCAACAAATATGGCTGCGAACCGGACCGAATTGAATCGGTTTTAGCCCTAGTTTTGATTCTAAATGGGCGGGGCAGAATAAATTACTATTTGGGCAATATATATATTAAGTACTGAATTCTTTACATTGCTTTGCTTTTTCCCAACAAGAAAAGTAAACCCTTTCTTTTCCTTAATTTCAAGGGGTAGCCGGTTGCTGTTCAGTGTTCAGTGCTACTCCCGAACTGACTTTTTCGGTTCAACAAATATGGCCACAAACCGGATCGAATCGAACCGATTTTAGCCCTAGTTTTGATTCTAAATGGGCAGGGCAGAATAAATTAGTGTTTGGGCAATATATAAATTTAAGTACTGAATTCTTTACATTGCTTTGCTTTCCCAACAAGAAAAATAAACCCTTTCTTTTCCTTAATTTCAGGGGGTAAATGTCCTCACATTGAAAAGTAATTACTCGTGTACAGATTTTTATTTTTTTATTTTTGTCGGCAAAAACATTTATTAATGAGATCTTTACAAAAGATAGAACATCAAGATGGGAAAAGAGGGGAGGATATTTCAATCAAGGATTGAAAAAAGTCTATAATCACCCAAGGATATAGACTTTTTTCAAGTGTTGAATGAAATTAACTTATCACGGTGTTCGTATGCTAGATCGAACCCTGGGAAACTCTGGCCACATGTGCTTCACTTGATTGGTTCTTTGTCACGGCGGGTCTACTTCTTGTTCTTGACTACAACCATCATTTTCTTCTTTGATTTGTTTCCCATTTCCTGATTATTAAAGACAAAACAAACACCATTATACCCTGGGAAAATCATCGATTTGTTTAAACCTTGCTTCAGAATTCCACTCTAGGTCAGATTGCTCTTTCGTTCCTGATTCTTTTGTTTCCGTCACAAAAAATTTAGGGATGAATGTTGGGCAGGGCTGGGTTTGGGACAATAAATTTAGGGATGAATGTTGAGCCGGGCTGGGTGCATATAAGGGACATAAATATTTGGGTCTATTTTAATGTGTAGTAGGCTTAAACAAAAAATAATTGTACCTATGTATAAGGGCCTTAAAATATTGGACCCGACTAGGAGTACCGAAGGAGTTTAGCACAAAAAATGTACATCGGCACGTGGGGCTCACTTTTGGGTCCCACGTGAATAATCCAAACTGTTCAATAATTTTAAAATAATTTTTCGAAGGTTCCTGCAAAATTTCAACTCAATTGGATATACGTAACTTGTTAATCCAAACTTCAAGTTTTCATTCAGAATTCAGGATCATAAGTTCTAAATGAAAACTTGAAGCTTGGATCAACAATTTATATATATCCAATTGAGCTGAATTTTCGGTATACGTAGATTTATCGGCTCTGCAGTTATACAAAATAATAAAGAGATTTGTGCATGCCGAAGCCCGGTCCATTAATAACCGGGCTTCATTTTAATATTTCCAAGCCCATCCAAATAAAATTTTGTTTCCAATGTCTGTTCAACAAGTCCATTTATTTTTTTTATAGCAATGGGGTAAATAACATACACTAATTACAAAATATTCGAGGGACTAATATACAAGCAGTAGAAGAATGCACCTCAGGTGCCGATGGTTTGTAATCCACTGTCCCATCATTCAGAACAACGACGCGCCCCAAACAAATTGGACATTTATCCAAGTCTTGGAAGACTTGGATACAAGATCTATGTAATATGTGTTCTCCCAAGCAATTCATAGCGACAGCTAGTGTTTTCAAATCGGGATACGTATCGTGTATCATTTTTTCATTGTATAGATTGTATCGGGATAATCCATCGCGTATATTAAGATACGTTTGTCGGAAGACTAGGAGTTTCCAATGTTTAGTCAGACAAAATTTTTGAGAGGGAGAATACTTAAGACAAATGTGGGGAATGAGAGCATTTGTATTACCCTTGAACTCAAACTTTTATTTGGCTTGGTACAAAATGGATAGAATGCATCCTTATTTATACTACTCCATTGAGAGCTCCAGTCCAAAGATATTTTCACACAAGATAAACATTGAGGTAAATTCTAGAATCGCATGTGACTAATTCTCATAAAAAAAAACTCTAGATATTTCACAAGGATATTCTAAAGTTTCACAAGGATCTCTTTCAATAATATCTTTCATCATTGGGTTTTGTCAATTGCGCTTGTTTGGACTTTACTTTCTTGTGCTAAAATACTAAATCTAGTTTATGCTTCGGCAACGTTAATTAAAATTAATACACAATTAACAAGTAAATACGCTTAATAACACCAACAAACTATGCTTACATTCAAAAACATATTTTTAAGATGCAAAAATTTTAATCCCCCAATTGGAGCCTATCACATTAAGGTTTTCTGCTGCCTTTGTAAGGGAAAGAAAACAAGAGCAACTATATGATTCAGGCCAAAAACACAATCGAAGTACGGATCTTTCTTCTATACAAGCCCTACAATGGAGTTGGATTTCTATTTAATGGTTTGAAATATGCCATAATTAGATCAAACAGCTTAAATTAATGCATTTGGAGTTCTGCTTCTTGAAATAAAAAAAATCAGAATTAAACTACTGGATTTTATGATGTATTTTCAGGAAAAAAAAAAAAAAAAGTAAGAAGAACGGATATTGTTGGATCTTGGATGTGTATAAGAGAGAGAGAGAGAGAGAGAGAGAGAGAGAGAGGAGACATACCTCTTCTTCGAAAAGCTTCACATTACTGATAGAGGTTTCTGTTTTTTGAACTCTGTTGATCGACTAGAACAGAGACAGTAAGAGAATATAGAATATATATATATATATATATATGGATGTGTATAAAAGAGAGAGAGAGAGAGAGAGAGAGAGAGAGAGAGAGAAGACATACCTCTTCTTCGAAAAGCTTCACATTACTGATAGAGGTTTCTGTTTTTTGAACTCTGTTGATCGACTAGAACAGAGACAGTAAAAGAATATAGAATATATATATATATATATATATATATATATATATATATATATATATATATATATTGGTAAATTACATTTTTTTCCCAGAAGTTTTGATTAATTATACATTTACCTCATAAAGTTTTAAAAAATTTCAATTAGGCCCCTGTCGTGTCCCCCCGTGCCCCCTACTAAAAAAGTAACTAAGCCGTGTTCCCCTCCACATGGCGTGTCCGGAAACATTTCCCAGTGTATCCCCGCTGTGTCCCCTTGTCTGGACATGCGATACAGGTACCCCTAGAGGTGTCGCTACATCCTAGCTCACATGCATCTGGTGTAGTTCGAGACCCAGCCTCCCCCTTCCCCTTTCCCTACTCACACTAACTACTAGCTCACTAATTGATTTCCACGACCTAAAGAGAAAATCTGTATGGCTTAAATAGATATATATATATATATATATATATATATATATATATATATATATATATATATATATATATATATATATATATATATATATATATATATACGCCAATTATCCTGTCAAGGATCCCGGATTTCCCGGATTTAAGCGTTTTGATGCATTTGCCGATTGTTTTTGGGAAATCCGAGCCGTCCAATGTGTTCAAAAGGTGTTTTCCAAGTCCCACGCGGGAAATCTTCAAAAAAAAATACCCGGAAGGGCTTGATCCAAGCGGTTTTTCGCAAAAAATGTACATTTACAGTTTTGCGAAAAACCGCTTGGATCAAGCCCTTCCCGGTATTTTTTTTTGAAGATTTCCCGCGTGGACCTTGGAAAACACCTTTTGAACACATTGGACGGTTCGGATCGTCAAAAAAATATCGGGAAGGTGGAGTCCCGGATTCGGGACTCCCGGACTTGATCGGGCCTCTATATATATATATATATATATATATATATATATATATATATATATATATATATATATATCTCAACATAAAACAAAAAGCGTATTGTTCAGGTTAAATCAAGAACAATGCTACTGACAATAGAATCAATAGATTCACCAAACAAGGAAGTGATTTTATTTAAATGTTAAACCCTATTCCCAGCAACTAAATAGGAAGCACTAATAGCTATCTCGTGTTTGATATTTTAAGAACCTTTTTTTACAGCACATCAAATTAAAACCAATTATTGGGTTTCGGTTCGCCTCATAACCCAATGGAGCACTGAACCAGAGCGACTTACAGTAGGAGAAGGCAGAGAAATTGAAATCCTTTGGTATTCCAAGTCGTAGACGTAAAGACATCTATCCTTGCCTCTAGTGAAGTAGATAGAGTTCCCTCTTATCCCGTTGCACTTTGTTGCCGAAATAGACATTGCATCATGTGAATCGAGAAAAATTGCCATTTCTTCGCTCATGCTTTTCACCTCAGCCCATGTGCTCGCGGAGAAGTCTGCTCGATAGATTAAGAACCCATACACCTCTTCGAGAAACAACCCATGTAACATCTTTAGCACCAGCAGGAGCTCCCCACAAGATTCGAAAATGTAAGTTTGAGACCTCATGATATCTGGGGGGCACGGGTTACTTAATAACCCACTTATTATTTGCCTAAATTGAGGTTTTGGAGCACTAAAATCGAGAACCACCAAAGTATTGTCTTGTCGAAGGCCATAAAACTTTCCTTCAAAGGCAGTTGAACAGCTCAAATAGTCTCCATCTTCCAAACTTTGTTCAACAAATTCACTATCTCCAGGCCGACAGAACACGAGAGAATGATTTTTGTTGCTAGTGAATACAACCCGACAATTCTGATCACTTGGGGGTGAAGTCAAAACACATTCATCATAATCAGATTCGGGTTCTGGGAGTTGAATTTCCTCCATGGATACGAGATTGAAAAGGGAACATTCGTCAGAGTAGCGGCCCTCCAGTACCAACCATCCACTGGCACCAGAATAGCATAACATTTTATTGCACAGTTGAGGGATTTTTCTGACATAGCAACGGTCTTCTGATATGCTGTAGAAGGTCTGCAGTTGTATATGCTTCCCGTGAACAATTAAAAGCCAAGGATATTCTCGAGCTGCAAGAGGAGGGCGGGACATCAAAAGTCTTTTGTCATCCTCTGTTGCCCCCATCACTGTCTTGTTTTTTATCTCTATTCAGCAATGCAAAACAAAAAATGGCGTACATAAGTTTGCATATCCATGAACTTCCTTACACTAAATGAAGTATTCATAGCAATGGTGTAAGTTCTTCCTTGGGAAGAAAATTCTGCTCCTCAATGTTCTCCATCCTGTCATTAAATCATTAAAAGTAGGTATCACAAATGTTTAATGATAGTAGTTACTATTGTTTTATGATATTAATCTAACAGTCTTTGGTATTGAAGGATGCTTCTGATGAGTCTTACCTGTTTCGACTTCTTCCCGAGTTCTTATACGAGGCGTGCTTGTTTGACGAAAATGTGACTGTAAGTTGCTGTATGATTATGGGTCAAGTTTCTGTAATAGTTATGTGAGCACTTGTTTGATCATTGTTTTGGAACCATTAATCCCAAAGCTGTTTCTGTCACAATATGCAAGTTCGTTGAAGCTGCTGTTACAAAATCCTCCGATCTGGGCGAAGGTGTGTATAACTTGGTTTGTTTGTTTTTTTTTTTTTTTTGTCTTATTCTATTTTCCATTTTAATTTATTAATTTCTATGAAATTTAGATTTTAGCCGGATATTGGACCATTTCTCGGATCAGATTGAAGATTGTTTTGGAGGCGATCTTGGTTTGCAATTCAAACATCTGTCTATGGCTGACGTTCCACCGGAGGCTTTCTGTCTCTTGGATGTTGGGAAGAAGCAGTTAACTTTGAACAAGAAGAGTTCTACCATTAGGGCATTGTCATAGCAATTTTGGAGCAAGAATTTACGTCCTAGGGTATAATACATCGAATATAGTCAGCAAAAAACGAACTTCAATTAACTAGGCTACTTGTTTGGTGCTATCATGAACATGGGGTTAGCAGCTAGAGCAATAGCAGAAATATTGTCACCCCATTTACTGATTGTTGATTACTCAGGTCACTTGTAGATTTTTGCAGTTTTGTTGTTGGATTATCCGTGATGATCTTTCTTTGATTTCAGTTCTGCAACAAGTAGCCTAGTTAATTGAAGTTCGTTTTTTGCTGACTATATTCATTGTATTATACCCTAGGATGTAAATTCTTGCTCCAAAATTGCTATGATACTGTACTTTATTCTTCATTCGATACGTAGCGTCAACTAATGTGCGTCGTGTATGTATTTGATTAGACAGTTGGGGATCCAAGACCCATGACACGGTGCCCCCAGTAATTCATCCTTTAGTTGATTGACCATTTACAAACTTTTCTCTTTCTCCCTTTCTCTCTTTCGGGCAATGAAAGCTTAGAAAAATGATCGAATAAAAATGAAAGCCGGGAATTATTCATTTTATCTTGAGTTTTATGAAACTATATTAAAATAAGATTTTTCTGGCTTATGTTACTGTTGTCATTGTGATGGAATTTTTTTTTCCGCCAGTGTATGCTTCTGAATCAATCAGCATTTTCTGGGATTTTTTTTTTTTTACACATTACATGGTTCAAAGAAAATCTTTTAATTTCTATGAAGCTTGAAGAATTTAATTAGTTTATATTTGGTAATATTTTTCTAGTTAAGGCTTTAGACAATATACAAAAAGCTAAGTCAATGCAATAAACAATTCTATTGAATATTAGAATTACCCATTTAAAAAAAAAAAAAATTTGTCCTCATATGCAGCTCGTTTTGTAGAGTTAAAATTTAAGAGGGGAGGAGAGTGATAATTATACGGCTCATTTGGTAAAGGTTAAGATTTAGGAGGAGAGAAGAGATATATGAGAGGGAAATAAAGAGGGGATATTAAAAAGTGGATGGTGTAAAATTGTGTCAAATTTCTATATATACCATGCCTTGGTACCGACGTTGGTTCGTTAAGTTTTTATGACACAATCGTTTAACAACACCATTGGTGTAGTGGTACAATAGTACCATGCCTCGGTACAAAACTCTGGCTTGTCAAGTTTTTATTGAGCTTGAGCTTGAGTTCGCGAAGAAATTAAGAAACAAGCGTCAACATTAGCATGCTTGCCTTGACTCGACTTGATAAAGCTTGTTTTCCTTTAACTGAAATGAGATTACATTATTTCTTATAATTCAAAAAGTAATACGCTGATGTACAAACTAAAAAACTATGGATCATATCACTATTTCAAAATAGATACTTTTTCTTCTAGCTTGTATAGATATAGGACACATGCACATGCGCAATCATAACTTCCACTACTATGCTACTATAAATATATAATTGTTGTTGGCTCATTAAGACTCGTGAACAGACTCAAGCTTGAGTCAAGCTTCGACTAGCTTGGTTCGTGCTTAGTTTGTTAACTTTTCACTATATTTCAGCTCGAGCTGGCTAAAAATTTAATAAACAAACTTTAACACGGCGCAGACTTGTTTGTAGCCCTATTTGTATATCTATATTTATTTTGTTGAGACAAACCTATAATTCATATAATAAAAAAATGACGGCAAACTAAAAAGGAAATTTTTTTTTTTTTTTGAAAAGACAAAAACAAAAAAATATTAAGTCAATCCATCCCTAGGTTTAGCTAATTCGTTTGAAGAGGTTTAAGAGGAGTGACAATAGTCACAATATTATCTTTATAGAAAATGGCTTTTATTGTTTCGATTTAGATATGATATACTCACAAAGACCAAGAAACAAGAGGAGTGAGAAGTTTTTCCTCACAGATAAATAATTTGCCTATTTTATTAGGCGGATATAAGTGACAGATTTATCCGCATATATAAATAATTCTGACTCCTTTATGTTCGGTGTTGTCAAGCCGATGAAGTGGGGATAAATAATCTATAAAAAAAAAAAAAATTATATCTGGTCACACGTGAATTATTTTTTAACAGTCCTCACCCTATTCATTATATACCTGTCTCTATATTTAGTTTCTAAAACACAAAATGTACATGATTTAGCAAAATTTCAAGAGAGGAAAAAAAAACGTTATTTGTGTAATCCATCTGTATTTGTAGCAGCAAGGAGGCTGCAAACGAACTGAACTGCTCAGGAGTAGCTCGTGGTTCGGTTCGTTAAGGTTCGGCTCGATAAGTAATCGAGCTCGAGCTCGATTTTCAAACTCGTTTAGTTAACGAGCTCTTTAAAACTCTGCTCGATTGCATAAGTTTGGCTCATTTAAGGAGGCTCCTTAAGTATATTACCTTGGCTCAGCTCGTTTATGACTGAGCCGAGCTCGAGCTCAATTTTTTTTGGCTCGTTTGCTTAACGAGCCGAGCTCAAACACTACAAAGCTCAGTTTAACTCGTTGCAACCCTTTGCAACAATATGGAATGTGTAAATAATTGATTGTTTTTTGGATTTAAAAAATGACCTTTGATTATCAATTATCATTTAGGACTTTGCTAATTGCTTAAAAAGTGCAAAGAATTAGGAGACACGTGACAAGCTCAAGAAGCTCCATTCATCAAAAGTCATCCTGCAAGACAAAAAAAAAAAAAAAAAAAGATGATGTACTCTACCTCCAGTCCTGACGATGAGCTGTCGCTGACTCACCATCGCTTCTAATTTTTCCCCAACTCCGATCAGATCAACAGCGCAAAATCCACCCTTTACAACTTCTCTGACCCGTAGCATTGATCAGTCCCAATTGATGGTGCCTCCAACTGAGTCGGGGGTGAGTTGTACCGAGTCAGAAAGTGCATGAAGGCCAAAGAGCTTTGCCTCTGTCATTATCCGGCGAGGTGGAGCAGGAGGAGGAACCAAGGAAGGAGGAGTGAATTTATACAATCAAACTGAGTCAATCAACGCTAACAATGGATTTAATCAATATTTAAAGAGTCGGATTTGGCTGTGATTTGAAAAAAAATCCAATGGAGTATTAATTAAATGTAGTGAATTCACTGGGATAAATTCCATTTAGATAAAATGTGGGAGCTTGGACGACACGTGTGAGAGCATGGGCTTTTTAACTTTTAATCTCAGCCCTCCATCTCTATGGCTGAGATGGAGTATTAAAATGTGTGTCCACGAATCCGCTCTCTCTCTCTCTCTCTCTCTCTCTCTCTCTCTCTATATATATATATATATATATATATATATAGAGAGAGAGAGAGAGAGAGTCCCCTTCCTATCCAAACCACAATTTACGAACCTACCGTCCGGACTTCACTTTCCGGACCAAATTTCGACGATCCGAACCGTTAGATGTGTTTAAAACGTGTTTTTAAGGTCCAACACGAAGATTTGGCAAAAAAAAAATACCCGGAAGGGCTTGATCGGGGCAGTTTTTCACAAAAACGCTATGTAGCGTTTTTGTGAAAAACTGCCCCGATCAAGCCCTTCCGGGTATTTTTTTTTTGCCAAATCTTCGTGTTGGACCTTAAAAACACGTTTTAAACACATCTAACGGTTCGGATTTTCAAAAAAAAAATTGGGAAGGTGGAGGTCCGGATTTTTTTAAAATCCGGGAGCTTGGATTGGAAGCTCGGTGTATATATATATATATATATATACATACATACACACACATTTACATATACACAATAAGTTTCCTATGAGGACTCTCTCACAAAAAAAAAAAAGTGCAGGAAAACAGTTGTGAGCCGTTGGATCGCGTGAAAGGCGTAGGATCCAACGGCCCACAACTATATATATACAATCTCCTTCCCGTCCAAACTCCCGGAAATAAGAAAATCCGGACCAAACGCTCAGGGCCATTGGATTAGATCCAACGGTTGTGGAAATAAGATGCAGTTCGTGGGTCAAACTTGGGTTAAAAAGGTATCGGGGGTTGCTCCTAACCGGGCCAATATAAAATCAAAAGGTTCACCCATTTCCCCTCATTTCGACGTTTTCCACAGAGAGAGAGGAGAGAGTGGCGATTTAAGAACTCCCAATCGAACAAGGAGAAGAAGCGAGAAACCCTCTTTCGAGGAAGAAGAAGAACCGATCCGTGTCCCGATTGAACTCGTCTTCTTCATCTTTCTCTCTATTTCGCGTTCTATTTCAGAAACCCTAACCCTAAATTTTTCAAGTTTCAGGTCGAACGGCGAAGACGAGCTCGAACGCTCCAAGTCTCGACATCTCGCGCTCTCTCTCTTTCTCATTTTCTGTGTTTTTGTAGATTTGTTGCTCGAAACCCTAGTTTTCCTAGGTTTTTCAAAAACGTGAAATTAGGGCTTTGATTTTGTGCTTCAAATGGAATCCTAACTTCTGAAGCTTCAGCTTTAGGATTTAGAATGCAAATGTCGAAAACGCACTCCCTGTGCTCCTTTGGCTGTCTAGGCTAAGTTTTTAATTTGAGTCGGAGACATGATGCTGTTTTTGTTGTCCTCTAAATTTGGTGGGCTGTGCTTACAAGTTAATATCCAAAGAATAAGGGGAAAAAGGGACAGAAGAATGCAAATGTGGAAAACCCACTGCTTGTGACAAGGAAATTAGTTTTTGGATCCATTAAAAAGGATAAAGGGCAGTGTTTAACTTGATTATTCAATGACATGGGAAATGAATATGTGACATGATCAAAATGTGTATTGTTGGTGACTTGGTGGTAGACTTGAATATTCAATCTGCAAATCAACAATGATTTTGGTCCCTTTTTAGTTAGCAGTGTAGATACAAATAAGAGTTATATGAAGAAGATTTGGCATGTAAAAATCAAGTTGCGTGTAAACTCCATTTGGTGGCCCACAAATACAATCTGCCTGTTTCTCTCCTAGTATAAATGCTTCAATTTTATTAGCTTTAGGTTCCATTTGTTAGTTAGGTTGAAGTCATGGTTTTCCTAGGTCTTATTGATTACTAATGTTTGTCTGTTCTTTAGTTGATTGTGGTCTAGTGCACATCACAGTTAGTAATAGCCGGGTGATTTGTGCGTGGATCTTTCAAGCATCTTGTGATTTGTTTGCACTTCGTCCATAATCTGGTCTTTGTTTTTTTTAATTCCAATTGCACTTCCTTCTTTTGTCACAGCGATGCCATACTGGGTGGTTTTCATTGGTCGTAATACTGGGATTTACACGACGTGTGTAAGGACCCGTATATTTTTGCATTATTTAGGAAATTTTATTGAGAAAATATGAGGAAATGATATTAAAGTGACTTGGGGTTAATGTGGAGTTAGAGAATACACTTGGGTGTCTTTAGGATGCACATGAAACACGAGTGTTGTGTGTGTAATATAGGGGCTGTGGGACTCAGGAGAACATTTTTGGATCAAAATTCACACTTCTCTCCCTCTCCCTCTCCCTCTCCCTCTACACCGACACTTTCTCTCTCTCCTTCTCCTCTCAAAACCCCTTCACTTCCCACTACAAATTCACCCTCTACACTCAAACCCATCAAGATCCAACCTCATATTTGTAATCTACGCGAAGTTTGGAGTCCGGTTTGCTTTGGAATCACTTGGGAGAGCTTTCTTTCGGTTGGGTTTTGAAGCAAAAGCTTGGGTTTTCATCTTCTTCACATTTGAAGCTCATCCATTGAGGTAGGGATCCTATTTCTACTCTTTCTAATGGTATATTGTTGATTTGTTGCATAGTTCTTAGCTTGATTCATCAATTTGTCAATTTGAAAATCTCCATGGAAATGGGTTTGGTTTTGCTTGAGTTGGATCCTCTCTTGTTTGGTGGTTGAATCATTGATGGTTGATGTACTCTTATTCTATGCTTGGTTGATGATTGAAGCCCCAAAATCTACTTGGATTGGAACCCCCATTCAATTGGGAAAGGTTGTCAAATTTTCATTTTTCGTAGCCTTTGGTATCCATACCAATTTCGTGAGGTATGGATACCAAACTATCTGTTCGCTGGTGTGCATTTGTATCCATACCAATTTCGGGGGTATCCATACCTTTCTTAAAAACTGATCGTAGCCTTTGGTATCCATACCAATTTCGTGAGGTATGGATACCAAACTTCTGTTCGCTGATAGTGCATTTGTATCCATACCAATTTTCGGGGGTATCCATACCTTTCTCAAAACTTTCAAAAAAATTTCTTTGGTTTCCAATTGACTTGTTGGTTCCATACTTGACATAACCATGTCGTACACTTCATAAATGACCGAAATACCCCTCCCTAGCCTATCCTAGCATAATTGGTCATTTGTCTTGATTTTTCCACTTACGTTCGACAAGTGTAAACCTTGTGGTAAATGTCAAAGCACGTGTTTTTGAACGAAATGGGTTACATTGACATTTTGGACACATGAGAGTTACGGTGATGGTTTATATGAATATAGCGAACTTGAATGAAATGTAAATTGACACACTAGGACCACCACTTGGTGAGTCGCTAGAAAGGGTTCCACGAGGCCCATAAGACTCGGACAAGGGTTCCATGAGGCCCATAAGACTCGGACACGGGTTCCACGAGGCCGAAAAGACTCGGAAAAGAATTTCAATACTTATAAGCTTAAAGTTAATGAACTAATGTGTTTGATGGGGACATGGTTGAATGTGGACACTTGTGAGGTACATGAGTTCTCGGTTGGACACTTACATATTATTTGGGCACTTGGCACTTGATCTAGTCATAAATAGTATACTTTGGTCTTCGCATTCCTAATCATTGGTTCCGCATGCACATTTCATTCTCTATACCCTTAGCATTAGTAGATAAGATTCCTACTGGGCTAGTGAGCTCAACCTATCATTCTCAGGTACTCGGCGAGCTACATGATTGGGATGCTTGGCGTGTGGATGCATATCATGAAGAACATTTGCCATGAAGTTATTTCATCCTCTCCATGTTTTATGTATTTTTGGGAGATGATCTTGTGACTTCTAATTGTTCAATTTTTGTCAAAATTTGATATATGTAACAACTATAAATCTTTGTTACCTATGTACGGGTACTCTTGACTAGAAACTCGCGGTACTTTAACTTTGACTTTTCAATGGAAGTTGTTTGACTTTAAATCTATCCTATGTGGATAATATTTTATATTTTGGATATAAAATTGAGGGCGTGACAACGTGGGAGGAAGCTAAAGTCCAGGTTGATGGATATCCAAGGAACGACCACAAAAGATACAGTACGTTTGAGGAAGCCCAAGAAGTGCTGTGTCGATTTCATGAAGATAGATACTACGGTAACGGCATTTGACGTAACCAAACTCAGCATCACGCCAGTTTTGGTGCTTCGACTTCGGCAAGGCCATTACAAGATGAAAAGCCATTGGAACACGAGGCCAATGTTCTTTATAACTTATTGCACCTATTTTTTTAGAAAATTTGTTTACAATGTGCCATATGCAATACCCATGATGAGTGTTTGGAAGAGTACTAGCAATTGCCTTTGTCATTGCAGGATCTTGATCGATAATGATCATTTGGGGGGCCCTTGCTGGCATTGCATTTAACTATTGCTAGAAAAGCCACTCAAAAGAAGTAGTGAGTTCATCATTTAAAAAAGCACACCCGAAAAGAGTTGTCTGGTCGTGGTGATTAACCCCTAATAAAGGTGCGAACATCATTTCATATCAGTTTGTCTTGCAAGTGGTATCAAAGACCACCACGTCCCCCAAATACTGGTACGACTTCATAGAGGTGGCATCAGCCTAAAAACAGTGACTCAATTTCCCCTCATCATCTTCCTTAATCGCATATGTAAAAGCCGGATTATTTCTTTGTTCAAGCTCAAAATACTCTAACAACATATGGGCATCTTGTCCCAATAACGCTTTCCTCCTATCCCTTTCAGCTTTATAAAGGTCTTGTTGTGAACATCCAACATTTTCAATACCCCCGGATTGCACCCCCAAAATACCCATTTGTTGGCATGTTGGCACATTTGCAGCGGACAATTGTTGTGTTAAAGCCTTTTTGGCAGTGGACACTTTCTGGTGAGAATGCAACAAATGCACCCTCCTTGGCGTTGTAAGAGGGTGGTTATGACCCTCGATAAATTGGGAGACAACAAACCCCGCACCCTCTTTGTCTTTCATAACTGATAGTTTTGCCCCACAACCCTCTCTAGTAAGCCCTTGTCTCCGGGTACTAGGTTCATCATTGTTTGCCTTAGGTTTTCTCACCCCTTCTTTGTAACAACAATACTCCTTCCTGATGACAACATTGTCCCTATTCTTTTTGCTGGAGTTAATTCTCGTACCAAATCCAGATTCTCTAGCGTAATTGTTGTAGAAGGTCTGAACCTCTTCTAATGTGTCAAAATGTTGCCCAATTTTTAGTTTCAACTCATTTCTAACTTGAGGAGTGTAAATTTGTTAAGAAGACCTTGCAGATGATTGACACAGGGGTGGTGGACATGGTGACGGTGAGCATATTTCTGTATCATCCAAAGAATCCATTCTAGAAAAAAACAAATCTGTAAATAAGATAACATATGATATGGAAGTACAAGGTATTTAATTGTACTCTACATGAATAAGGTCACTGCCATGCATTCATACATTAAAAACTACTCTAGCCAAAACTATTAAGCCATTCATACATGTACAAGTTCAAAACTATTAAGCTATTCATTCATACATGTCCATCAGCTAAATGAAAGTAGACAGCAGAGATACCAATGACTCCACAAGGTATAATAAGCAATATGAGTAGCGAAGTGAAAAACTGTTAGCACTTAAAGTAAATTAGTTTCATGTGCAAAAGATACAGTATTTCACGACAACAACTTGCGAAGTTACGAGTGGGAAACATATTCAAATGGCAATAATCATAAGGAAAAAGATCTACTTACAGAATAATGTAAAACATTTCAAACCACAGTTATTAGTGAAACCATATTCAACTCTTCAACAGATTGAAACGAAAACGAAATACAAACTAGTGCACACATGGTAAGGCTTAAGGTTGTAATTAAACAAATTCGTAAATCACAGATCTAGGGTTTCCTTCTTTGAAATAGAGACACAGAGATGCAGATCGATCGAGAGAGACAGATCTTTTGATCGAGAGAGAGAGAGAGAGAGAGAGAGAGAGAGAGAGAAGGACTGGGTCAGTGTTATTGTAGTGACCCAATTAAGAAGAATCGATACCATTTAACCCGTACCCATGACCTGCGTGTCTTGTTTTAACCCGTTTCTTCCCTCAGCCGTTGGATCAAATCCAATGGCTCACGCGAAAGGTTCGGAAATTAGGAAAATCCGAGAGTTTGGACGGGAAGCTTATTGTGTGTGTGTGTGTGTGTGTGTGTGTGTGTGTGGTTATCAGTTCTATTGTGTCCCTTTTCCATTTGCATTTCTATTTCTGAGTTTAGATGGCTATCTATACTTTCACTCACATTTCTTTTACCAAGTCAAATTTGGTCCCATGAATTTATTAAAATTTTTATTTTCAACAACTTATCTGACTCCTTTCACAATGAGCAAAAAACTAGACGTTGGGGAAAGTTTGATGAGTTGGTATAAGAAATATCGCGTGAATGGTAGGTTTTCCATTTGCTAAAAGCAAAATTTTTAGCACTTCCCGGCTCTCATTTATTTTGAGTAACTTAGCTTTTAACACTTTTATGGAAAATTGACTTTTAGCAACTTAACTTTTTGTACTTTTATACATAGAAATTAAATTGACTTTTAGTGACTTAGCTTTTAACTAATGTGAAATAAATTGACTTTTAGCAACTTAGGGGGAGTTTGGTAAGTTTTTGTTTTGTTTTATTTTCTTTTTTTCCTTAAAAACTAAAAGTAGAATCATGTTTATTGTTTATAAAAAAAAAAAAACATGTTTGGCAATAAAATTTCTATAAACAGTAAAAAATGAAAATAAAACAAAACATGTTCGGTAGCATCATTTTGGATTTTTTCGTCATTTTTCAAATTGAATGAAATGAATGAATGTGTGTATGAGAGAGAGAGATAAATAAAAGTCCACCTATGAACCAATAACACCATCTTTAACTCATTGATATGAATTTCATTCAAATCCAACCTTCTACAACCATCAACTAAAAAAAAAAAAAATGACCCAAATGCATAGACACCTATCAACGAACGGCATAAGGACATTTTTTTAGACCAAAATGCCATTAAGTCTTAATTCTAAAAAACTCAAATTCATCAATCTCATACAAATGAAGTTCACTTTGAGTTCATACCTGAAACAAGAGTAACATAGTTTTAAATATAAGTGTAGGCATGTAAAATTTCTAGCCTATCACAAGCTGTCATGTGTTGCTAGGGCACACAAATTGGCTAATTAAATGTTGCTAAGTGTCCACAAGTCCAAGTTTCACGGACGAGCCAATCAAATGCTGCCAAGTGTCCGTAGGTCAAAAGACCAAGCACGATAAATGGCCAATCAACTGTTGCCACATGTTTACAAGTCAAATGTCAGAGGAATGCGGATTGACCAATTAAACGGCGCCACATGTCAAAATGAAAAAATTATTTATTTATCAAGTCTGGCCAATCAAATTATGCCACTTCGTGAAACAAATTATATATCTTTTATATATAATTATCTTTCTTAAAATAAATAAGAAGAAATATATTTATTAAGTTTTAATTATTTTCCTTTAATCAAATAAGGAAATAATTAGAGAGAAAAGTATGGAAAGAATTGCAGTCATAACTCTCCATCTCCCATCCCTGTAAATAAAGGTGCTCTCTCTCATAATTTTGACATCTAGACATTGAAGCTTCAACAGCTCTGAAGATCAAGCCTTAAAGCCCTTCAGAATTCCTTGAAGTTAGACACGCAATCAAGACATTCAAGCTCCAAAGCTCTGAAGATCAAGCCTCAAAGCCCTTCAGAACTCCTTAAAGTCAGACACACATGCAAGCATCCAAGCTCCAGAGGTCTGAAGATCAAAGCCTCCAAAGTCCTTCAGAATTCTCCAAGCCTACATTAGGAAAGACGGTTCTCCGATCAAAGCTTCAAAGCTCTGAAGAACATTCAACCTTCCATCAGTTCTGAAGATCAAGCTTCAAAGCCCTTCAGAATCCTTCAAATCCACATCAAGCAAGATGCCTTTTCAGATTAAAGCTTCAAAGCTCAGAAGATTGCTCAAGCCAAATCCACAAGTCATCAATCTCCTTCTACCAAATTGAAGAAGATCTCCAATTCCGATTTGAGACCAAGCTCCCAAGCCCTAAAATCAACATCTGCAAATCCGCATCTCCTTCTACCAAATTGAAGATCTCAAAGACCGATTTGAGAAGAAGCTCCACAGCCCTCAAGTCAACGAGCACAAATTCGTCATCTTTTTCAACAAAATTGAAGAAGATCAAGCAAATCAACTTGAGAAAAAGCTTCAAAGCCCTCAAGTCAGAATCCATCAAATTCGCCATCATCTTTGCAAAGACCAAAGAAGATCTTGCCGTGCAATTCGAGAACAAGTATCAAGCCCTCAAATCAAACATTCAAAGAGAAGAATTAGAGGATAAAATTCTTTAAGTAGAAATTGTTACAGAGATTGTAAACCTTAATTTTTCAATCAATAAAATTGACTTTGGTCAACATATTTCCGTCTTTTTCACAAACTCGAAATTTGTGTGATACAATAAGGATAAATACATTTGCAATGGTAATATCATCAACTACGATTCATGCTAGCCCAAATTTGTTCAGCAATGCGATCACGAATATTGGACATATCACGGAGTTGTCCACGACTGATATCAATCTGAATTGGATTTTGAGAAGTACTCTCGCTAGCTCTTTGACATTGAGGACTTCTAAGACATAGTCATGTGATGTTCGACGTGGTCTATGATCTATGTACATGTTATAGTATTCATAGAGTGCCAAACTTAGCAAAACCACCACCTCTTCATCCTCGAAATCGTCGTCAGAGTTAGCTATAGGATCCATACTGCTTTAGTTACAATCATACAACACATATTACATGGCTAAAAATAGAACAAATAGAATTGGTAGCAACAATATATGAGCAACAGTAGATTTGGAGCACTAGCATGGCAGCAAAAGAATCCATGACTTGAAAATGCCCATTATAGAAAATGCAACCAAAATAGAACTAAACTAGCAACAAATCTGGACAGTTTGCAAAGTACCTTTGGAAGGGGGACTTCCTAAGGTTGCATTTAATGGACTTGGTTCCAGATTAACCAAAAAAACAAGTCAAATGAACCACACCAGTGATGTCATTCCATTGCATAGCACCAGCAAACAAATTTTATGCATATGAAGTAATGAACGTACAGTCTTTGTAGATCAGAAGTTAAAAGCCTAGACAAGATGTATGTGTGTATATGCCTATATGCTCTTAGACATTTTGTCGAATAGCTGATGTGCAGATGTTGTCAGACTCCTCTACAGTCCACCCATGGGAATCATAACATGTTCTACAACTAAAATTAATAGTAGAAGATGAAAACGAATTAACTCCTTAGTTTTTGTAATATGTATGCTATTTCATACACTCCAGTAAGCAACTTTAGAAACACGTTCGAGCGAGAGACAGAGAGATTGCAGATGAGAGAGAGAGAGAGAGAGAGAGAGAGAGAGGGGATGGACTAGAGAGGAGTCTGAGAACAACGATTGGTTTTGACCAATGTTATCAAAATTGCTTAATTTGGAGTTCGCCATTACTTAGTTCAGGTAAACCATATAAATCGGTGCTAAACTACTCTTCCAATTTTTATCCCCATGAAAACTCCAACTTAAATTTTGCCTTCTGAGGTGTTCCACTAAGGTAGTTTTGTTTTAAAACTGCCTTGGTTTTTGTGTTATGTGATGTATTGTGAGAGGATGACTTGTCTCGGTTTTTGAGAAAAACTAGTTAGTGGAACACCCTCTGCCGAATTCTGTGTGGGTGTGTTTAGAATGTTCGTATCATTACTTGTACCTTATGGTTTTGGGAATGAGACCACAAAGAGTAAAAGATACTCCAACAATCTTTTTTCATTTAGAGGGCAAAAATTGTATAATCTAAATCCAAATTCCCCTTCTGCGATGAATGTCGTCGTTTCATCACAGTAGCTGGATGATTGATGGGTTGTTTTTGCAATTGTTTTTATGGATTATATTGGGTTTGTTAGCCTCATCCAGTTTGGTTTTCCCTTCGATGACTGTTTTTTGAAACTCTGGAAAACACCATACTGAGGTAAGATGCAGAAAAACAGAAAATTTTAATTGATTGCAACATAAAATAAACGCAATTGGTTGGAATTGGTTTGAGAGATTGAGAGAGAGAAAGAGGTAGTCCATAAATTAATCCCGAAATTTTGTTTAGGGAACCAAACATGGGATTGACGGAAACATGGGATATCCGGATATTTAATCCTTCACGAATCAAACAAGGGATCGTGTGAGATTAGGTACTAAATTAGTCCCAGGACAAATAATCCAGGACTATCAATCCTAGGACTATTAATCCTACCTATTTTAGTCCGCGAATCAAATGAGGCCTTAGAACACCGCGACTTATTGCCTGAAGACCCTTTTTTACCTTATAATGTATGAGCCACATTCGGAAAGAATCTCACACTAATTCGTGATGAAAAAGTGTCCTAGAACATAAAATGGTGGAGCTCCAGGAGCACTTAATAATTTTTCCTAGAAAGCTAGCTAACAAGCATAGCACATCATTGCCCAACCCAAGCAGCTAGCACATAGGGACGGCCATTTCGTCATCCATATTTGATCCGATCCCCCTCGGAACAGATTGGCGATTTGGAAATTTGTTTGAGGAATGGACAGGATATGAAGATTTTTTTTTTTTTTTTTTTTGAAAATTTTAGAGGACCGAGTAGGAGGCAGGGATAGGCATATCCCCGCCTTGAATCTGCCCTTAATCCGTCCCTCAATCCATTCCCACCCCATCCCATCCCCTCCCCGAATCCTTGACACTTAGGGGTCTATTGATAGGGGCGCAAATGTGCTCATTAACGCCCCTTGATTTATTCTTGTTACGTTCATTTATCGTACACTTGGAATTTGATACTCGTTCAAACTTGTGAAGCAATTGAATTGGTTCGAAGCTAAATTGAGGAGTTTAGTGTCAAAAGCGATTAATCCAACCATCTTGACCATTGATGTTAATTGGTGCAAGCCTAGTCCAGTTAGAGCCGGCTCTAAGGTTTTGGAGGCCGAAAGTAAAGTCATAAAATGGGCCTCTATATATTTTCAAGCTTATTTTGCTAAACAAATATTCATCATAATTATCCCACATGTAGCCCTTGTGGCCACCCCCTTTAGTTCAAGAAACTTTTCTTTTCCTTCTTTCTTTTTCTTTGTCCTTCCTAGGGTATGCTCTTTGCAAGCTGTACATTCGTTTAGCCCCTTTTAATTTCAAGTTTAATTACCCAAAAAAAAAAACCCCATTACAAAAAGTTCACCGATGCAAAAATTATAACATATCGTAGCGTAAAAAAAAAAAAAAGAACATTTGAAGATCGATCTGATCGCATTTTTTGCTGCAAACTTAGTAATTAAGTCTTAATAGTCAAGCTTCCTCACCAAATCTATCTCAATGGATAACATAGCCAATCCATTTAATCTTTCTTGATATGGAGACTTGGAGATGATAAAATAAAAGGAGTGGCCCCAATTTCAGATTTTTGTTTTGTGAATTCCACACTCAATTTTGATTCTCAGCTTCTCAGGCGTCGAGCGTGGAAAATATTACATTTGTTTTCTTGGGTTCTTCCTCTTCCTGCTTTCTATATTCTCGCAACATCTAACACTTTAATCAAAGACTACAAGTCTAAAACAAGGCCTTAAGTTACATGATATTTCAATTATGTTATCTTGTTTTTGGGTCCCAAATCTTGTATTGAGCTTATTTATACTTAGACCATATACAAAAACTAATTGAACTATATATTTACACATATGAAGGCGTATTATACTTGGGGCACTTAATTGAACTATATATCAACGCAGGACCAGTGATGGATTACAAAGTACTATGTAATTGGGTTAATATATTGTCAACGCAAGAAGTTAAAATAGGCACTTGGAGTTGCACTTTTGTATGCTTGTGGGCCCAAGAAGAAAAGAAAGTGTTGGCCAAGATTATACTACTAAGGGTAAATTACATTTGACCTCCCCTGAGGTTTCTGACTTGTACACTAACCACCCTTACTTTATCTGAAATAGCACTGGCCTCCCCTGTCAAATGTCTCCACCAAACGGCGTTAATGGAGAGGGGCAATCTGGGAATTGGGCACTGCTCTTTACACTAGATTTATTCTTTGTTCATCTAGTTACGTTTCTTTAGGGAGAATACCAAACCAGATGTATAGAAAGGATGAGAAGGGTGAGAAACGAGAAAAGATATGTGTGGTTCTCCTTCCACAGCGTCACTGCTACTGGTGTACTTCTTGAGATGGCGCGAAATGCGGAAGGTAAATTCGCGCCAAATCTTGTCAAAGTGAGAAGGGTTAATTGGCGCCAAATCTATGCAAGTAGAGGTATGAGTGAAGGATTATAAAAGGAGGAGTTGGGATTTTCATGCAGTTACTCAAAGACACTGAATGAATCGAGGGTACTCATGAAACAAAGAAAAGAAGCTTCATTGTCTGGTTCTTAGTCAATTTCGGCAAAGAAAATGGTTATTTCCTTTCCGTAAATAAATCCAAAAGGTGTTTGTTTCCTTTTTGAATGTAGGAAAACCAACATAAAGGAAACAACTTAAAATCAATTATTGAGTTGAATATAAGGAAATTAAATAGGAAAACGATTTGTTTAGTTGATTTGAATTCAAAAGGATAGTCAATCATTTTTTAAGGAAACAGTGTAAAAGCAATCAATGAAAATAATTTAGTCATCAGGTTATAATGGTTTATATTAGGAAGTATTCTCTTGATCAGACGGCTACAATTAACATAAAATGTCGATCAGATAGTTGTAGAGAGTGCTGGGCTTGTATGTGTAAACAAAAACCACTCTGTTTTATAATATAGATTCCTTTAATTTAGGGTTTTGAATTTTGAAATGAAAGTATTTTCAGCCCCTGGATTAGTAAAGAAGAAACTTTAAAATTTAATCACAACCCTCCAATGTGCCACAGAGGACAGTTGTGAGAGAGACATTTTGCAAAACCGTTGTGTAATGTAATATAGATTGGTATCTATGTAGTTTGTTAAAGGTTAAAATAGGCATCAAAATTAGAGAATCCATAATCAGAGTCCGCTTGTGGCTCCAAAATGTGTGTTTTGAGATTACATTCTTGCATACTACATTTTCAGAATGTGCACCAAACAGTTACAGAATGCAAAATCGTAGTCCATAATCACTCTAAAAAATCTGCACCAAACACCTAGATAAGAAGTATCCATGGAATGATAGGAGTAAATTTATTTTCTTTATATTTTGAGATTCAAAGTCATAGCCATTGTCACTAATTAGACCAAAATGATCAAATTACAAAGATCGTGACATCAAGAATAAAGATCGTTCTCCTACCTTCTGTCTGGGTTTATTTTTTGGTTACAGTTTCTCACTCCGCAATGATCGTTGTTTACTTAATAGGCCCACAATCCATTTCCAAGTCTAGTTCCCTGGCTATAAATACCAAAAAGTGTTGAGGTGCATGTACCATGGTCATTTTTGGCACATAAGAGGCAAGAATGAAAATCATAATTTTATTGAAAGTATTTACACACAAAATCTATTTACGTAATTATTTTTTTCTTGGTCAAATTGTAAACTGGAGTGTAATTCTTCACTTAAAAGAAAAGAACAAACAACAAATTAAATTACCCAAAACAAAACAAACAACAAATTGGATTAATAACGGAGCAGGCCCGTTGTGGTTCATGGGCTCAAGCTAGTCCAATGTAGTTGAATGGATAGAAACTTGTTCATCAATCAGTCGCTGGTTGGCCCAGTTTTGGGTTCAACCTGGTGTTCGTGGTGCATTTGGGCTTTGGGCGGAAGCACCGAAGGCCCATATATTCCAAACATGCCCTTCTATTCTCAAACGTTACCTGGGAGCAACTTCTTTGTAGTAAAGGTTCCTCCACAAATACCACCCGTGGGTCCCAGCGGAAGGTGTCAGACTTTGCTCTCGAAGTGGGCAGAGTTCGATTCCTCTCCAAGACAGGTATCGTGAATTACCTACTTGGTGGGTCGGGACGGTGGTCGTTGGTTCGGGTCATCTGGAAGTTTACAGTTACACTCTTTGGGTCCAAATAGTGGCCCTCCTATACAGTGGTTCATTCGTCGTCAAAGAAAAGAAAAAAAAAATAGTTTCCTCCACACACACTCCCACCACATATGGTCCCACCACCGCTTCCGACTTTTAGACCCATCAATTAGGAGTACCTAGTTATTGCCAAAAAAAAAAAAAAAACAATTATTATTTCATTGATTATAAATTATTGGAAAACAATTAACAATATTATTATTTCACGGGTTTCTGCAGCCTTGGTTAGGACTTTTAACATTAAAAAAGTTGGGTCAAGGATTCGAGTTTAGCAGCGGATATATGATTATATTTGTTTGAGTACGCCATGGTTAATTGGTTATTTGAATATAGGTAAAGAATTTGATTAATTTGTCCAATTTTTAGTCACTGATATTATTATTTCATTGGTTTCTGCAGACTTGGTTAGAACTTTTAATAACAATAAAAAAAGCCGGGTCAAGGATTTGATTTTAGCAATGGATTTAGAATTGAATTTGTTTGAGTTCAATGCCGCGGTCATTTGAATATCGGTAAGGATTTAATTAACTCATCCAATTTTTAGTCACTGATATTATTATTTCATTGGTTTCTGCAGACTTGGTTAGGACTTCTAACAATAAAAAGGTCAGGTCAAGGGTTTGATTTTAGCAACGAATTTAGGATTGATTTTGTTTGGGTTCAAGCCGCGGTCATTTGAATATCGGTAAGGATTTGATTAACTCATCCAATTTTTAGTCACTGATATTATTATTTCATTGGTTTCTGCAGACTTGGTTAGGACTTTTAACAATAAAAAAGTCGGGTCAAGGATTTGATTTTAGCAACGAATTTAGGATTGAATTTGTTTGGGTTCAATGCCGCGGTCATTTGAATATCGGTAAGAACTTTATTAACTCGTTCAATTTTTAGTCACTGATATTATTATTTCATTGGTTTCCGTAACCTTGGTTAGGACTTTTAACAATAAAAAATTCGGGTCAAGGATTTGATTTTAGCAGCGGATTTAGGATTGTATTTGTTTGAGTTCAACGCTATGTTCATTTGAATATCGGTAAGGATTTGATTAACCCATAGAATTTTTAGTCACTGATCATTGGGGGTCCTTGATTATATAGACCAAAAATTAAATGAATATATTAAGCCGTTACCAATATTCAATTGAGTTGAGTTTTTTGCAGGGACACTTAGATTTGTTGAATGACTATAACGATGCTTAATTGACTTATATTGTAGCTCAGATTTTCAGTGCACAATTTACTAGGTGGTTGTTCTGTTTTGAAATTCAGTGAAATTCACGAGCTTAAAACTAGTGAATTTCATGAACTTGAAGTTAATGAAATTCACGAGGTGATTGTTGTGTTATAAAATCTAGTGAAATTTATGAGCTAATTGTGTTTTGTGAAATTTATGAAATTGACAAGCTGTAAGGTATTGAATTTCACTAGGTTGTTCTACGTAATTTAAATATAGGTAGTGCTATATAAGCTAGTGAAATTTAAGAGCTTTATGTTGCTGAAATTCACGATGTCGTTTAATATAGTTGTGGTTTGAAATCCAGTGAAATTCACGAGCTCGAAGCTTGTGAAATTGCCCCGGATGTTGGGATGGAAAGTGGGAGTCGGAGGGAAATAAGTGTAAATTTGTGTTTGAAGGGTAAAATGATAATCTTACTATGATGATGTCCTTAGAGGTAATTAAAAAATTGAGTGCATCTTTACTGGGAATTAAGTTCACTTTCTATCCGTAGAGTTAATTTCTTGAAAAGGAGAGGTTAGTTAATAAACAAAATATGTTCCTAATTCATGTACCGGAGAGAGAAAAAATATAGTACAAGAAAATTTATTTTTTCTAACGATTTTTTCTCTAACCTTTTTGTCTAAACTTTTCTTTTTTGTCTCGACATTTTTTCTAAACTTTTTTGTGCCTAAAAGTTTAAAAGAATGGAGCCTTAATTAAAAATGAACATGTATTTCTTTTTCCGGTACTATAATAATAAATAAGCTTTCAGTTAATTCTAAATCACATTGGTTCCAAGCAACTGAGGCTTGTGATTAATTTCTTTCTTAAAGGAAATTTGTTGAAAACTTGAAGAATTAATGCCTCTCCTTATGTTACACACTGGTACTACTGAGCACGACAACTGTGACAACTGACATGGCAACTTATAATAATAAAACAAATTGGCCGGATATGCTCCCAATGTGAGAAAAATATAGTATCGTTTATTCGTTGCCTGTGTCACAATAATACTATATGTACAACTATTTTGACTCCAACAATTTACAACCTCCTCACATGTATGGAGGACTCACACACAATTATAGGTGTAGACCCCATTTGCATGTGAGAGAGTTGTAAATGGTTGAAACCGAAATAGTTGTATAACAAGTAATTTAAGTGTCAATTGTCATTGTGATCCTCAATTGTTGCTGATATATGACAGATAATTTGGCAAATGAATCACTCCAATCGCCTGAATGTCCTTACATAGGTTACAAGTTCGTGTGTATTAAGTAGTTAGCCGTAGGTGACTGCGTTAGGCTTGCGAATGGATTGTTTGCAAAAAAAAAAAGAAAAAGAAAAAAAGAAAAACCATAACTAATCCTGGATTTTACATATTATTTATTGTGGCATATTCACGTGTAAGTATAGTCGGTGCCTTGACGGTGACTTCATAATTAAGATCGTTGCCCGAAATAAAATCATCTATCCATTTGGCAAAGCCGCAAAAGATAAAACAAACCAACAATTTCAAAAAAAAAAAAAATTATAGCAAAAATAACTAATAAGTGGCAGAACCACGATTGGATTTATGAGTAATGATAGAAATGAAAACAAGGAAAATCTAAGATACTCAAAACATAACAACGAGAAAATAACAGTGAGCCAACTCTAGGGTACATGCTGGCTTGACAATTTACTATTTATGCACTGTTTTGTGATAAGCTTCTTTTTCTATTTGGTAAAACATATTTTATGTATTAATTCAAATGTCATCCAATTCAATAATTATTAAAATATTCTCTTATTTCTATATTTGCATCTACAATACCATAACACAATATTTTAAAACATACCATAATACAAAATTCGTGTCACCCTTTCAAACTAAAAATCTCTGACTCGTGCGAAAGAGTGAGTTGTTTAAGTTGTAATATTTATTGAGATGGTGTTTTCTAATTCCTTAATCTTATCTTTTTCGATATCTAATAACTTTAAACTCTAGCTAGGTATGGTTGTGTATATCATTTAAAATGTGGTTGATTTGTTACCTATATTTTAGTGCAATCTCCAAAACTGAAGTGGTTAGACTGCAAGTCTTTGATACAGAACTCAACGATTGCAAGATAAATAAGGTAATATCATCGATTAGGCCCTTGCGATCGTTATTGAAAAGAAAGCGTAGAACACTCGTTTGTAATTATAGATGTGTTATGATTGTGTTACCGGTTCTCACTAATGCCCTTGCTTAGGATACAAGCTCTCGCTACATAGCTCAGCAATAGTCACGTGACTATTTCCGCCTTATATATAAGATGGTTTTCGAATATGCTACCGACGTGGGAAAAGACAATTTAGGGTGTACATAGGGTGTATATAATACCTAGCCCGACAAAGATCAGGCTAATACACTCGCATTAGTTGAAAATATGCTACTGATGAAGGAAAAGACAGTAGAGCAGGCCAATGAACTTACATCAATTGGAAATAGGGATGTTCGAACATCAGGTGGAAATAGGGATGTTAACGAATTGAGCTTTGGAGCACTCATCCAAGAATAGGCCAGCGCTCATCCAAGAATAGGCCAGCTCGAGCTTGGGTCGAGCCCAAGGTCAAGCTCCAAATGTTGGACTCGAGCTTTGCTCAGCACACAATAACCGAGCTTGAACTCAGCTCGTCTAGGCTCATATTTGCGGGAAATAGACTGCCATTTCAGAGAATGGGACGGAGTTGTCATCCTATAAAGGAATTCTTCTTTGCTATTTCTCTAAGGAACCGATGTGGGACTAAAGAGAAAGAGGGGACTTCACTAAGGAGGAGGAGTGGACTTCAATTCGGCGTGAAATCACTCGTCTCACATCGAAAAATTAGAAGTTCTGAGAGCATCCCTTCGTGGGATTGGGGTGTGTTCCGTTGGGTGTGAATGTAGCAGTTTTCTTAGAACATTGCTCCAGGACTTACTTAATTCCTTTTTGTATAACTACTTGTGAGTTCAACAAGTCCCACATCGGGAAACTAGTGTTCAGCAATTTTTTCCTATAAAGTTACCACCACTCCACGTTCTTTCCATCCCAGGCGCGCATGCCTCTGAGCGCTGCCGCTTGGCAGCTGGGTAAATAAATATGTACACTGCGAGGGTAATAAAGCTCCGGCTCGTGAATTCATCCAAGCACCTAGAGGGTCCGGCTTGTTAATAAACGAGCCAAGAAATCAGCTCGCTCTCAAACATTTAATGCTCGAGCTCAATCATTTAACTAATAATATGGTAATCGACCAATACAAACTATATGTTAAGTCGTAATAAATCTTTTTTCTTTTTCGGCTCAAGCTCGGCTCCTTATTTAACGAGCCAAGAAATTCAGCTCGAAGTTAATCATTTAACAAGCCAAGAAATTCAGCTCGAGATCAATCATTTAACGACTGAGTCGAGCTTAAACGAGTCTAATTTGAGCTTGTGAATCCCTCACAAGCGGCTCGGCTCATTTGCAATCCTAAATATTGTCTACAAACTACGCTATAGTAATCGACCAAAACAAATTGTGTTCCTGTATAAAACCTAGAAATCTACTCCCTCCGTCCCAAAAAGTTTGTCCTACTTTCCTTTTTTAGTTGTCCTAAAATATAGAGCCAATTTAAAATTTTCAACAAAGGAAAGTTGGTAAATTTCATTTCTGCCCTTGAGATGCTTTTAACAATCAAAACAATGAGACCAAAAGAAGAATAATTGAAAATTTTAAAGTTTAAAGTGTGCTCTATGATTTTAAAAAAATTCTTTAATTACATTGGCGACAAGATTTTTTGCTTTTCAGAAAACAGTTTAAATTCAAAACTGGATTAATTCCTATTTTATTAGAGTCAACAAATGAAGGGCAAACTTGAAAAGTTACAAGTTTTGGGTACCATTGTGTATTGTACATACAATGTTGAAATTTAAAAAAAGAACAAATATTTTGGGACGGAGGGAGTATATTTATGACGGTATAAAAGGTGAGTTGTTTAAGTCGTAATAAATCTTTTTTTTTTCTTTTTTGGCTATGTTTTTTTTTTTAAAATTTTAATTTTAGCTGTGTATTGTGGTTACCAGTAGTCACTGATAACCACCGTGGAAGACGACTTATTCAACCACCTTAATGCCCCTGCTTAGGTTACAGGCTCCCGCGCACTACAGAGCCCGGCAATAGTCATGTGACTGCTTTCGCCTTATAAATGAGATGATTTTCGAATCGGCTGCCGATGTGGGAAAAAGACTGTTAACTATCATATCGCTTGACATTTATCAGCCAATATCTCAAATACAGTTTCCAAATCTAAATTAGTTTGATTACATGTATTTTATATGGAATTCGATGATTCGCAATCGAGTAGAACTATTGATTGCCTTCACAATAGGATATTGATTACCAGAAATGAATCGAATGCTTCGCAAAGGAAAAAATAAGCCAAAAACAATGTGAAGAGAATCATAGAAAACTTGAGAATAAGTTGGTAGAAATCAAAATAAATTTAGTCTTTTCGATAGAATTTCAAAATTACAATTCTAAAAACATGGATACCCAAAGAAACCTAACACCAATTCAGTTACTAGAAGATCAATTGTTAAGGAGATTGGGTAGTTACTCAATGTCATAGGAATTTATGGTTTGAGAAAATAACAAATGAAGTTCTCTCTTTTATGGTAGTAAATATGGAAAGTTGGTAAAACAACAAGGGAAAGCATGGGCAGAAGACATGCTCCTAGAGGAAGATATATAAATAGTCCTAAAGTCACGGTGTAAGCTGACAATATCCTCATGGAGATGGATGTTGATTGGCTTTTCCAATTATTCACAACTTTGGTCAAGTAATTGATGTTTTTGTTCGGATCAAAAGAAGTACAGGTTACCACGGTGTACACGGAATTTGAATTTGTTAGATTCGGGTCACTTTTGGCTATTCAATTTCAAGCCCGCAATGGACTTCATCTCATCAGAAATTTTAAGTTGCAAGTGAAACTTGCTAAATAAGTTGGGAATTCTAACTTAGAAGCTCCAGAGAATACCTCAGTGTGTCTTCCTCCCTGCCACGATTTTGCCATTATATAATGCTTATGGACTAGAATAAGGTTTAGCTGGCCCTTCAAAGTCAAGATAGTTTTTTGAAATAAAATAAATCTCCATTTGGAAAAAAGATAAAACAAAATAAATACAAACAAATTATGGCAAAAATAACAAATAAGTGGTATAGCAAAAAATAAAGTAGGAAATAGCTACTGAGGTTGGCAATAGTCACGTGTATCTAATGAAATGATGTCCAAATATTTAACCAACGTAGGAAATAGCTAGTCACATGTGGATTTTAAATGTGGTTGATTTGTTACCTATATTTTACTACAATCTTCAAAACTAAAATGGTTAGACTACAAGTCTTCGATACAGAACTCAGCGATTGTAAGATAAGTAAGGCAATAT
Organism: Vaccinium darrowii; assembly: GCA_020921065.1. NCBI lineage: Eukaryota > Viridiplantae > Streptophyta > Magnoliopsida > Ericales > Ericaceae > Vaccinium > Vaccinium darrowii. The sequence continues at coordinate 20,501,756 of CM037159.1, forward strand.
CATCAATTAGGCCCTTGCAATTGTTATTGAAAGAAAGCGTAGAACACTCGTTTTTAATTGTAGCTGTGTGTTATGATTATGTTACCGATTCTCACTAATAACCACCGTAGAAGATGAATTATTTAACCACCTTAATGCCTTTGCTTAGGTTACAAGCTCTAGCCACAGAGCTCATCAATAGTCAAGTGACTATTTCAGCCTTGTAAATAAGATGGTTTTCGGATATGCTATTGACATGGGAAAAGACAATTATAGGGTGTATATAATACCTAGCCCGGCAAAGATAAGGCTAATGCACTCGCATGAGTTGAAAGTATGCTACCGATGTAGGAAAAGACAGTTATAGGGTGTATATATATACCTAGCTAGGCAAAGTGCATGCCAATGAACTTACATCAGTTGGAAATAGGGATGTTCGAACATCAAGTGAAAATAGGGATGTTAACGAATTATGCTTTGCAGCGCTCATCCAAGAATAGGCTAGCTCGAGCTTGGGTCGAGCCCAAGGTCAAGCTACAAATGTTGGGCTCGAGCTTGGCTCAGCACATAATAACCAAGCTTGAACTCAGCTCGTCTAGGCTCGTATTTGCAGGGAATAGACTACCAATTCAGAGAATGGGACGGAGTCGTCATCTTATAGAGGAATTCTTCTTTGCTATTTCTCTGAGGAACCGATGTGGGACTAAAGAGAAGGAGGGGACTTCACAAGGAGGGGACTTCAATTCAGCGTGAAATTACTCATCTCACATAGAAAAATTAGAAGTTCCGAGAGCATCCCTTTGCGGGATTGGGGTGTGTTCCGTTGGGTGTGAATGTAGCAGTTTTCTTAAAACATTGCGCTAGGACTTACTGAATTCCTTTGTGGTAGCTCTCCTTTATATATCTACTTGTGAGTTCAACAAGTCCCACATCGGGAAGTAGTGTTCATCAACTATACCATTTTCCTATAAAGCTACCACCACTCCATGTTCTTTCCACAACAGGCGCGCATGCCTCTGAGCACTGCCACTTGGCAGCTGGGTGAATGAGTATGTATACTGCATGGGTAATAAAGCTCCGGCTCGTGAATTCATCCAAGCCAAGCACCTAGAGGCTCTGGCTCGTTAATAAACGAGTCAAGAAATCAGCTCGAGCTCAATCATTTAACTAATAATATCGTAATCGACCAATATAGACTATATGTTAAGTCGTGATAAATCTTTTTTTTTCTTCTTTTAGAGGCTCAAGCTCGGCACCTTTATTTAACGAGCCAAGAAATTCAACTCGAGGTCAATCATTTAACGACCGAGTCGATCTTAAACGAGTCTAATTTGAGACAAAATAAATTCGAGCTTAAACGAGTCGTAATAAATCTTTTTTTTTTTTTCCCCTTTTAGAGGCTCAAGCTCGGGTCCTTTGTTGAACGAGCCAAGAAATTCAGCTCGAGGTCAATCATTTAATGAGACGAGAAATTCAGCTTGAGGTCAATCATTTAACATCCGAGTCAAGCTTAAACGAGTCTAATTTGAGCCAGGCGGCTCTACTCATTTGCAGCCCTAAATATAGTCTACAGACACTACAAGAACTTACACCAAGTAAACTTTAGTCGGGGAATGCAACCATTTACCAAGTAAACTTTAGTCGGGGAATGCAACCATTTACCGAGTAAACATTGGTCGGGGATTAGTGTACCCTTTACCGGCTAAAATATTTTTTGCCGAGTAAAGCATTGTTTAGTCGGCAAATACATTTACCGAAGGTCATTCACCGACTAAACTGCCGAGCAAAAAATTTACTCGGTAATGGTTTTTAACGACTAAAAGACAGCTTTTGCCGAGTAAATTTTTACTTGGCAATGGTGAAATCTGTTGTAGTGAGACTACAATATAGTAATCGACCAAAATAAATCGTGTTACTGTTTAAAACATAGAAATCTACTCCCTCTGTCCCAAGTATGTCCTACTTTTATTTTTTAGCTATCCCAAAATATAAGGTCAATTTAAAATTTTTAACAAAGGAAAGTTGGTAAATTCCATTTCTGACGTTGAGATGCTTTTAACAATCAAAACAATGAGAACAAAAGAAGAAGAATTGAAAATTTTAAAGCTTAAAGTGTGCTCTACGATTTTGAAAAAGTTCTCTGATTATATTGGCGACAAGATTTTTTTTGCCTTTCGGAAAACAATTTAAATTCAAAACTTGATTAACTCCTATTTTATTAGAGTCAACTAATGAAGGGCAAACTTGAAAAGTTACAAGTTATGAGTACCATTGTGTATTGTGCATACAATGTTGAAATTTAAAAATAGAACAAATATTTCAGGATGGAGGGAGTATATTTATGACGGTATAAAAGGTGAGTTGTTTAAGTCGTAATAAATCTTTTTTTTTCTTTTTTGACTGTGGTTTTTTAATTTTTTTTTAAATTTTAATTATAGCTGTGTATTATGGTTGCCAATAGTCACTGACAACCATCGTGGAAGACGACTTATTCAACCACCTTAATGCCCCTGCTTAGGTTACAAGCTCCCGCTACGGAGCCCGGCAATAGTTATGTGACTACTTCCGCCTTATAAATGAGATGATTTTCGAATCGGCTGCCGATGTGGGAAAAAGACTGTTAACTATCATATCGCTTGACATTTATCAGCCAATGTCTCAAGTACAATTTTCAAAATTAAATTAGTTGATTACATGTTTTTTATATGGAATTCGATGATTCGCAATTGAGTAGAAACTATTGATTGCCTTCATAGTAGGATATTGATTGCCAGAAATGAAATCGAATGCTTCGCAAGGAAAAAATAAGCCAAAAACAATGGGAAAAGAATCATAGAAAACTTGAGAATAAGTTGGTAGACATCAAAATAATTTAGTCTTTTAGGATAGAATTTCAAAATTGCAATTCTAAAAACATAGATACCCAAAGAAACCTAAGACCAATTCAGTTACAAGAAGATTACTTGTTAAGAAGATTGGGTAGTTAATGTCATAGCATGGACTATTTAGCTTATGGTTTGAGAAAATAACAAATGAAGTTATCTCTTTTATGGTAGTAACTATGGAAAGTTGGTAAAACAACAAGGGAGAAGGAGCACTGTGGAAAGCAAGAGCAGAAGACATGCTCCTAGAGGAAGATATATAAACACTCCTAGAGTCACAGTGTAAGTTGACAATATCCTCATGGAGATGGATGTTGATTGGCTTTGCCAATTATTCACAACTTTGGTCAAGTAATCGATGTTTTTGTTCGGATCAAAAGAAGTAAAGGTTACCATGGTCTACACGAAATTTGAATTTGTTAGATTTGGGTCATGGCCAGAAAGCACTTTTGGCTATTCAAGCCAAGCCCGCAGTGGACTTTCTCATCAAAAGTTTTAAGTTGCAAGTGAAACTTGCTAAATAAGTTGGGAATTCTAATTTAGAAGCTCTAGAGAATACATTAGTTTGTTTGGACTTGGTAAGTTTTCCCGTGTTGAGTCAAATTAAGCCTCAGACTCTACTTCTGGTGGTACCATTCCATCAATTTCTTTTAGTCATTATGTCATGCTTATGAAGGATATATTTAAATATATAATTACAAATGAATTTTACTTGTGATTTATTTCTTGCATTCACGTATCATTAGTATAATTTTCAAAACTAGTGTAAAATAGGGAACTCAAAAAAATCGAAATAAGTTCTAGAATAAGGTTTAGCTGATCCCTTGGTCAAGATAGTTTTAAAATAAATCTATCCATTTGGCAAAAAGATAAAACAAAATAAATTCAAAAAAATTATGGCAAAAATAACTAATAAGTGGAATAACAAAAAACAGATTTACGAATTAGTGATAGAAATGAAAACATGGAAAATATAAGATACCCAAAATTTGAGTGAGTATAGAATAACAATTGAAACAACTCTATCATACGTATCTGCTTAATAGTTTTACTATTTATGTGGTGTTTTGTGACGAGTTTCTGTTTTAATTTAGTAAAATAAATCATATTTGTTATTTGAAACCTCATCCAAGCCATATTTATTGAGATGTTTTTCTACCTCTGTATTCAGATCTACAAACCAATATTTAAGCAGACATCATTACTAGTCTTCAAAGTACGTAGATTTCCAAATTTACCGTTGTACTATGTGGTGGTAAATTTGAAATCCGATAGTACAATTTTCCTTCCACTTTTGAATTTTGAAATGGGAAGTAGAGGCAAAAATATGAAGGTACTTTTTTGAAAATAGACAACTAATCTGAGACTCTGAAAAAGGAAAGGTGAACCAAAAATTTTGAGACGGAGGAAGTATTAAACTCTAGCTGTGGTACAAGTGTGTGACAGTTGACTAATGTCGACGACTTACTTAACTAGCTTAATGCCCCTACTTCGGTTTCTTGTTATTTAGGTCGGGAATAGTCACGTATCAAATGAAATGATGTCAGTCTGAATTTCATGTGAGAAATTTTAAATGTGGTTTGTTAGTAGCCTATATGTCAAGTACGATTCCCAAATCTAATTCAGTTAGATTACAAGTAAATGTAAAACAATTAGTCTCCAACATAATTCCAATACAATCACATGGTATGTGGAGACCACTGTGTTTGGGCTCCCCACATCATGTGATTGTGTTGAAACCATGTTAGAGACAATTATTGTACATATATCACTTTTGTTTGGACCCGACTAGGGGTACAGAGGCCATGGTACAGAAAACGTATCGATCGCGTTCGGGGACCCACTTTTGGGTCCCACACGAGTGATCCGAACCGTTCATTGTTCTTAAAAAAAAATTTCAAGGGGCCCCACCAAATTTCAGCTTAATCGGACGGTTGGAAGTGCTCCAGCCAAAGTCCCACCGTTCCAACCAAAAATAATTGTAGTTGGAACGGTGATACTTTGATTGGAGCACTTCCAACCGTCCAATTGAGCTGAAATTTGGTGGGGCCCCTCAGGAAAATGTTTTAAGAACAATGAACGGTTTGGATCACTCGTGTGGGACCCAAAAGTGGGTCCCCAAACGCGATCGGTACGTTTTCTGTACCATGGCCTCTGTACCCGTATCTTTATCGCTTTTGTTTAGCACGCGAGATATGGGTTCCACACACCGTGTGAGTGTGTTAGAGCCACATTAGAGGCAATTGTTGTACATCTATCACTTTTGTTTAGATACGTAGCTCACGTAATTTAATTTAAGCAATATTGAATAGATCCTTGCCGCCTATCCTAACACGCGGCGCACACCAATTGAAAAGAAAAGAAGCGATACAGTATCACATATTCATGGAAGAGTTCCTATAAAAGAGAAAGAGCTATGCGAATATACTAAGTATGCCTTCATAGTTTTTACGGTTCTCAAGAATGAAATTGATCCATTGCACAAGGAAAATGACTAACAGCTTCATTATAACAACAATAAAATTTCCATGTAGGTGTTAACCAAAACTATATTCAGCAATTTATGATAGAAATGAAAAGAGGCAGGACTATAAACTAAAATCAACAAATGAGGCAAATTCTAAATATTTATTGGCTGCTAAGTTTTGCATTTGCTAAAATTAACAGTTGATTTTAGCAAATTAATGAGGAAGCCATTTGCTAAAATCTTGGATTTTAACAGTTGATTTTAGCTCTTGGTAAAATCCAAGAATCAACTGTTGATTTTAGCAAATGTTGATTTTGTCAAATGGGAAAGTACTCACTTTAAGTGGTGTTTAATGGTGATTCTCTTTTTTAATTTGGTGAAATATGTACTTGCCCCTCAAAATTATTCAAATTTTTTTTTAAATCGTCCTTAAACTACTAATTGAACACACTTGCCCCTCAAACTATCCAAACGTTTCTTGGTAAGGATAAAATTCATTTTCCATCCAAAATTACAAACGGAAAGTTATAACCCCCACTGTTAATTTTTTTAAGCGCTAGAACAAGAGGACAAAGTGGTCTTTTCACCAAAAACCCTACAACAGAGCTTCATTTGGTGTTTGCACTTGGGTCGAAACAAACCCTAAGTCCACAAAATCAATCAAACTCAATCAAGGAGAGAAATAAAGAGAGAACTCCAAATGGATTGAAACAAACTTGACCAAACTCGATTGGATGTATGCATAATGAAATCTTACTGCCTTCTACACTTCTCTCTTAAAGCTGTTGCTACATGTCCATGTATGCATTATGTTTGGTTGCTTGGTTTTTTTTTACTTAGAAGCTGTTATGTCAATTATGTTAATCTCCGAGAGTTAGTCTTATGTATGCATTACGTTTGGTTGCTTTTTTTAGTGTTATACTGTCATTTGGGTCTTCTTTTGGAATGCTCTGAATAATTTGGGAATAGAAATGTGAACTGGAGGAAGAAAATAGATGTAATAGTAGGTGGAGAGAAATAGATACCCCTCCATCAACCATTTCTGTCCATGTCATGGATGGAAAACCTCAATTGGATGAAGTAACATTTTGATAGTTGGAGGGGCAAGTGTGTTCAATTAGTAGTTTAAGGACGTTTTACAAAAAATCGAATAGTTTGAGGGGCAAATACATATTTTACCCTTTTTAATTCCTTGCAGTACAATGTATGGTATTGTAACTTCTCTTCATAGAGTCTTTTTTCAACGATTAAAGTTGCAATTTTCATTCAAATATTTGTACCTCCATCAACGTCTACAGACTACAATATCTGTGGACACCCCTCCGAGGAATTTGATTCGGAGTCGCTACTCGAGTTTTAGCGGATTGTCCCCGTGAAACCGAACTCAAATGATTCGTGCCTTATTTTAAGATAAGGTTTAAACTAGTCTGTCGTCACCGTATTATCTTAGGTTTGGGTAGTTATGAAGGGAAAGGGTTCTACGGCACCCCATCGCTCGGTTCGAAGACCGGTCTCTACTAAGTATTTGTGAGATTGTGTAAAATATTTGTAATTCAACTTTGAGCAAATAAATGGAGAACGGCGGACGGGAGCCAATTAAACGGTGATAAACACAACAAAAAGGCTAAGCAAGAACCTATCCTACAGTTGCCAAATTTCGAACTCAAAACGTTTGACTTACAAGGGTCAACCCAGCGAGACGCCAGGCTTGGTCAACCCCCCCCCGGGGCAACAAAAAAAAAATAATAATAATAAACGGAAGTTATTACTCCCTCCGTTCCTATTTGTTTGTCCTCTACGAAAAGTCGTGCCACTTTTCAAATGAAAAAATAAAGTGTTTTCGTGTATCATTTTTCAAATTTTTTTACACCAAATTAAAGTACTCATCGTGTACTTTAATTCGGTGCGAAAAAATTTGAAAAATAATACACGAAAGTACTTAATTTTTTTATTTGAAAAAAGGCAAGAGAGAGAGTGTGGGACAAACAAAGAGGAACGGACGGAGTATAAATTGAACTAGTTCCCAAATGTGATGCAATCCATAACCGGGTGGTCTCCGGGTGACATCAGGTCTCCCGTTTGAGCCGCGTTCGCTTCTATGGGGCCACCTCTTGCTTTCGGTTTTTGCTTCTCTCTTGACCTCTTTCTTTGTTCTTTCTGTTTTTATTTTATCAACTTTCCTAGCTCTATTTTTTTTTTCTTTCAAAAATGTTATGCGCAAGGAAGCTTATACCGAACCATACATAAGATGTGAGTGCTTTTTTAAAAACGTGTTTGCGAAACGCGGCTTCATGTTCTTAGATTACTCACATTCTGTGTATGGTTCGGTGTAAGCTTCCTTGTGCTTAGCATTTCTGTTTTTTTTTTTTCCCTAACAAATCTAAAACTGCACTCGAAATATAAATCCAAATATACCCCACATATTTATGTGTGTTTGAGTAAATAGGTGTGCATATTGAGTGCAATTCCAAACTTTTTGCCTTTTTCTTTCCCAATCCACAATATTACAAAAATCACTTTGTTAGAAATTTTGTATTTAACAAACACAAAAATAGTGAACAGTACTACGTTCTTACATTTGAGTAAAAAAAATTATCTATGTGGTGGAAAATTGAAAATAAATCTAGCGAGCTCACACAATTTATTAATTTTTCACACAAATCAAGTTAAAATATGAGGATACATTCTTATTTTCTTTATTAAAAAAAAAACCCTTGCAATTTTATCTTTTTGCTTTTATCTTTTATAATCTTATCTTTTTAACTACAAATTTTTTAAAAGAACTTTTGAAAATGTAGGAAGCCTATTTTGAGACTTTGCTTCAGGCCTCTACAATAGCTCTTGAAATTTTGTAATTATTTTACTTATACTCCATATCTTTTTATTTTTTTCATATAAATGTTTGGAGTTTTTTTTTTTTATTTTTTATCAGAAAATGTTTGGAGTTTATTCACTACTCCATTTTAACGAATTCCAAGGGTGGTCTACTGGCTGTCCAAAAGTATAAACATTATTTTAGTTGGCCGTGTGAAGATTTTGCAGTACGCATGACCAGAATATCCGAGAAACTTACCAAACGAGCTTCCCTCTTATTAACTGTCCATTCTCCCTTTAACTGTCCATTCTTTTTAGGTCGAAGATTACAAGCAAATGATGTGCAACAAATATCTAAGTAATTATTTTGAGGACTTAGGCTGAGTTTTTCAATTAAAATCAACCATGATTTTAGCACCTGCTGAACTTATTTGCTAAAATCAGGGTTGATTTTAGCAACTAAACAGAAAACTCAGCCTTAATATTAAGTGGGCAACAAAGCTAGGAGGTCGGGCATGGGCAATCCAAACATTGTGGATGGCCCTGCTTACAGCTCATTCCTATTATAAACTTGAGCTAACTACCTAGCCGAGCCTTGTAGTGTTCGAGCTCGGCTCATTTAGTAAACGAGACGAAAACTCGAGCTCGAGCTCGTAACGAGCTAAGTCAAGGTAGTTTACTTAATGAGGGTATTTAAATGAGCCGAGCCTATATGAACGACCTGAGTTTTGCGAACTGAGCTAAGGTGAGCTTTTTGCAACCTCGTTTACTAAATGAGTCTAAAACTCGAACTCGAGCTCAACTCGATTACTAAACAAGCCGAGCCGAACCGAACCGAGCCAAGTTGAACCGAGCCAAATCTTGCCTTGCCTTAACAATCCGAGCCACGACTCGCGATTAGGTCGATTCGTTTGCAGGGAGAGTGGTAGGTTCCTAGGAGAGGTTTTCCCAGGAAATTACATACTTGGGACGCACGTAATTCAGTAGCAATTGCGAATTGCCAGTAGTCCCCGGAGCCACTCCAAACTTTCTCCAAAACCAAACGGTCCACACCACACTTTGAATACTCCCTCCGTCCCAATTTTATAGTCCCTTTTGGGAGTTCGTGTCATTTTTCAAAGTGTTATATCATATAATCTACAATGTTTTAGGTGATTTTGAATACTTTGTTTATTAGATTAAATCAAGATCTATCAAACAAGATTCATATTACATATAAAATATATTACCGATTGAAAGATATAATTATTTTTTTATCCGGTTAGGATAGAACGAGGGACTATAAAATTTAAAATTGGGACGGAGGGAGTAATAAATAAAAGAACCAAAACAAAAAACGACTCTTTCCTCCCTCTTTCCGCTTCCAGCAATTCCTTTCCTCCCTCTTTCCGCTTAAAGCAAATAGGCGTAAAATCATTTTGGTGCGACATCGACAGTGACAGAGAGACGTTAATGGAAAAACCCTGATCGGAGTAACCCAATTTCATAGGCGAATTAATTTTTTTAGGGTTTCGTAATTTTACTCATAAATTGTATCTACTAAATCGACGACTTCCCCAGAGGAATTCAAACACAAAAGTGTGAATTTCAATTCAAAGCTCTCCTAAACGCGTCTTCCACGTAGCAACTTCCCCCAATCTTCTCCGCCGACACTGTCTCACAATCTACTCAGCAGGTACGCGTCCAAATCTCTCTCTCTCTAAATTTTCTCTCTCTTCCACACCCCTCGGTGTGGCAATGCATATTTATACATATATACAATATATATATATACACACACACCCACACACACACACACATACATATATACTCACTGTCGTACTCCATCTTTACGCGGTTGGTTCGTTAGTTTGAAGATTAGTTTGAAGAATATTCACTTAATATCCTAGTTTAGTGATCGTAGTTCTTACCATTTACCAACTTTGACTGAATCCAAAAGCTTTAATATGACCCACAATGCCTCTATACAGTGTTTTAGTTACATTATATACGTATAACCATTAACCATATGTATAAAAAAAGTTCTTGTTTTTTTAGGAATATTATGGTTGATTCTTTGACTGACTTCTCTGATTTACGCGTCAGTTTATAGTTAATTGTAGGTTCCACGTATATTCCCCTGTACTTGAGCCATTTCGGCTGGGCGTCTTGGGCCTATAAATAGGATATAATGTTGGGCTGTCTTGGGTTACCTGGTTCAAGATTCTGGGAGTTTTCCAGTTTTACTATTTGCTAATCATTCAGTTGTTGGGTTTTGAGGGTTACTGAAACGGGTTTAGTTTCTCTATACCCAGGGGAAGTTGGGGTTACCTGGTTTAATTCTGGGGAGTTATAGGAAGTTTTTATTTTGACTTGTTATAATTGCTGGGTTGTTGGGTTTTGATGGTACCGAAACGACCTTTTAGTGATAAGGAGAACGATGCCGGGTCAGATGTTCCAAGAAGTCAGGAGTCCAAACGACGATATTCGTTGGCAACGTGAGTGGATTTCTGTACCCGTGTCCGTTGTAATGTGTTATTAGTTGTTTTGTTTGTTTAGTTTTTTTTTTTTTCCCCTGGTCGATGTGTGACTGTGGTGTTGGTGCAGTATTGTTAGGGATGCGATCAGAGAAGATTCACTGCGTGAATTTGTGACACAATTGGAACCTTTTCTGCGAACTGTGGTAGGTTGAATCTCCCTCTTCTTCGTGTCCAAATCTATTTGACTTTATTACCCTTTAAAGAGGCTTCTTCTTTATCCTTTTTTTACCTGATTCGTAAATTATCAATTAATTAACTTTTGCGGCCCATTATTTTATTGTTTTAGGTATATGAAGTGCTTGTTTCAGAACTAATTACTTTTAAGCGGCTCGGAGATCTTGGAACTGAATTTGCTGATTTTTTTATGTTGTCCATGTAACATGTTGTACAGTATATCTATCTATTGGTTTTACTTATTCGGTTTACTGGTTATTATTAGTTTGAATATACTACAATTAACAATTATTCAATGTTTTGACTGGTTGCAAAATATATTCTGCTACACACACGGCAAGTAGCAAACTTTGTAGTTTGAAAATCATAACTACTTAGATGCAACTCAATTCCTGTTTTAATTATGTTGGTTGAAAAGATTACTACACGCATTTTTTTCGTTCTCTTTGTTGTTTGATAGGTGCGAGAGGAAGTGGAAAGCGCAATGGAGCGCGCGTTGACAAACCTATATCACTCCTCTTCAAGGTGAGCTTTTTATGTTTAGTGTTTCCACTTTTCAGGCGGACATCAATGCCTAAGGCCTTTTATTCTATTATTGAACGAGTTATGATAAGGTTGATTTTGATTTTTGTGGTAAACCTGGCTGGATAAATTATGTTGATTTGCCTGAGTCAATCAAGATTCTCTGTCCTGGTTTGAATTTCTTTTTAGCTATGGCCCAACTTTTCTTTCGAAGTTTTGTCTTCATTCTTTGTTTTCTCGATGAACCTTCTGAAATATCATTTTAACTTTGCAGGACATCACTAAACCAATCTGAATCATCTCAAGCAAGGGCTTGGCAATTGCATTTTGTTGATAAGTTGCCGCCTACCCTTTTTACAGGCAGCAGGATAGAATCTGAGGATCGCAATTCCGTTACAATAGTTATCCGTGATTCTGTTTCCAAGCAGGTCATATCATCCGGCCCTTTTTCTTCGCTAAAAGTTCAAATTGTAGTGCTTGATGGTGATTTTGGGGCTGATGATAAAGAGGATTGGACTGAGGAGGAGTTCAATGCGAATCTTGTGCGTGAAAGAGAGGGCAAAAGGCCGTTGGTGGCGGGTGATTTGGTGATTACATTGAGAGACGGGGTTGGTTCTGTTGGTGATGTCAGCTTTACTGATAATTCAAGCTGGATTAGAAGTCGAAAGTTTAGACTAGGAGCAAGACCTGTTCAAAGCGCTTCCACTGAAGTAAGAATTAGAGAAGCGAGAAGTAAAGCCTTTGTAGTGAAAGATCATCGTGGAGAGTGTAAGTCCTTTCACCTGGTTTTTCCTTTGTTTTTTTTAATAACTAGAAAACATTGATTGATTTTGATGATCAACTGTGGAACAATTATGATAAGACGTGGAATAATTTCTGACATGCCATCATTTTCTATCCTAGTAACCAAAAAAGGAAAAAAAAAATTATGGGCAGCTAATAGTACATGGTTAAAATTTCAAGTGTAAGAAATGATTTTGCTCATGCAGTATATAAGAAGCATCATCCTCCGAGGTTGAATGATGAAATATGGCGGTTAGACAAGATAGCGAAAGGTGGAACATACGAGAAAGCATTAGCTGGCAACAGAATTACTACTGTCAAGGACTTCCTGCGGTCGTATTACATTAACCCTTCTTTTCTACGCCATGTAAGAGAATATGTCTATTTAGTTTTAACTTTCTTCCACTCAGCTACTTCAAATAGTTAGATTAATTATTAGTGTATTGGTAAACTAGTTTTTGAGGAATCCACCAAAACCCCTACCGTGGAAACTGTAGGTACTCGTTGGAATCTCAAATAAGACGTGGCAGACGATCATTCAACATGCTACCGCTTGTCTTCCAGACGATGAGTTGTACACATACTGTAAGGATGGAGAAAGCATTGGGATTGTGTTCGATTCCGTCTACAGAGTTGTATTAGTAACCTTCGATGGTGGCCATAGTTACCAGTCTCTGGATATGCTCAATGAATTTCAAATGGTGCGTCTTCCTAGCTTGACAAGTATTTGTATCACGACTAAACTCCAATTTCTCCTAAATCCACTCTAAATTGATCTCTGCTTTTATAGTAAACTCCGTTGTTTTGGTTGCTTGAATTATGCATGTATGCGTACTTCAAAATGTTCACCTTGAACATTGCAGGAAGAGCAATGAAGTTTCCTGCTAATTTTACTGTTTAGTTTTTCATTTCCATTCCCATTTCTATATCCATCTAAGATTTGTTTTTCATACGGTTTTTGCCAACTTTAAGTTCAACATCTCTCAAAATTGCATCGAATGACTCCTATACTTGCGTTTGAAAAAACAAAAAGTTTCAGGATCCGTGTCTAGGATTGTTTAGGAAAAACAGCTCTTGGAGACTGAAGGAGGGTGACAGTAGCATTGCAGTTTTACTTAATCTCAGAGATGCCTCTACACTTTTGCACTCCACATAGAACTTATCAGATTTGGATTTCCTATATTTTTTACTTTTTGAAACTTCTCCTCTGGTACGTATATTTTTGGGTTCAAGATGCTCTAATAGACTCTAGTGTTGCTACCTACTTGTTAAGAATATAAATAATAACGCTAGCCGTCACTCGAACAGCTTAAGCTTTTCGATAAGTTGGTGACTTTTAAATACGGTTGTTTGAACCTCATCGCCCACCTGATAATTAGAGTAGATATTTGCACGTTTTTAGCCCGCTTATAAAAGAGAGCCTTGCTACACCTGAGGGGCACTTAAGTTTTTAAATGATTTGGTGGCTAATTAAAACTACTGCATCTTAGTTTTTTTTTCCTTTGCTTAGCAAAAAAAAAAAAAAAAAGGTAAGATGCAGCAACCGTACCTCAAATAAAGAAAGAGTTATTCCTCCATCACTGGTAAATTAGGGATCGTTGCTGGCTTGCTGCTCCTTGATGATTTTTTTGGTTAAGTTGTTATCTTGCACTGGGGTTTTGAGATACATTCTGATTGAGATCAACTTCCTTGTTCCTTTAGCAGGGTATGGTGGAAAATTTGAAGAGGCATGCTTTCAAAAATTTGAATGCATTGGTTCCATTTAACACGCCACCAGCTATTGGACCTGCAATGCTGGCACCAAGCCTACTAGCTGACCCTTTCAGCGGTTCAAGCTCAAATCTGCAGGATGCTAACTTCCCTGGGATGCATCAAGGTATGAAACAATCGTTTTGTTTTCCCTACTCTTTTTTTATTTCTTCGCTGGCCGTGGATATGTTAATAGGTAGTTCAAAGCCGGGAATTTCTTTCTTGGGTGAACAATAGAAATTTCCTCTCATTTCCCTAACAAATATCATTGGATGTCTATGAGACTATGTTTGCTCTGAAAATCTAACCATTCGGACTCAAATCCTTCGCCACTTCCAGTATGGTTGACGATGATCACTGACAACTATAAACATCAGTAATGACTTTAAACATCAGGGAACTGTTCGTATTGGAAATGGAATAGCTCTAATAGTCTATCTGAATTCTTATTTCATATTGGCACAAAGATGCACTTATTCATTTGCAACCTTGAGGTGGTTTACATTCTCAATTTTCAGTTCATTTGCAGCCTATTTCTGCAGCGCTATACTAGTCCCACTTTTTTCTGCTTCCTTGGCTTAAAACTTTACCTTACCTCACATACTTGCATTCCCTTTCCAAAACAGATCAATCCACTGGGTACTGCCTCAAGTTGTTCGATTAGTTTTCAGCTTATTTTCTCATATCCACTTAATAACTTACATCTTAGGTGAAAGGCTAACTTTTAAAAACTGGGAATTTGGATGATTTCTATAAGCTACTGCTATCTACAATTTTTTTATGGTTCTATATTTTATTTCATCGGCAGTTTCCTGTGTATAGTTTCCAAAGTGCTCAATACTACTCTTTTTCAGATCAGATGGAGATGGAACTGGCTTCCAGTCAAATGACTATGACAACTTCCCCCCCATGTAGTTACAAAGCCCAATTTGATAGTCAACTGTTCTCTCCAACACTACGCAATAGTTTTAAGGCAGATTCTTATGGTGGACCGTGTGATATAGGAAAAAGTTGGGCTCCAGTAATGCAAATTACTCATCTAACTGCTGATGACAATTCTCAAGTAGGAACATCAATTTGGCAAGGGGATGGATTTTTCTTCGCTCCGACTGACAATGGCGTGGGAATTGCTGCTTCTAATTTTGGCATCCCTATTTCAAGGAATGGAAAACCTAAAGCAAGGTGGTGTATGATTCGTGCTGCTGTAAAGTGGGGAATTTCTGTTAGGCGAGATGTGGCTGCTAGAAGAATGGCAAGGTTCCTTTCACAACTGTCATAGTTTTTGAGCAATTGTCTCAAGAAGTTGCTTGTAAATATTGTTTGTATTAAAATTACTCTTCTCATGATCATATTATGTGAATAAGGCTGGATGTGGCTGAAGATGATGCCAGCCCTATGTCTTAGGTTAGGTTATTAAGAGGCTAAAATGCCTTTGCTGTGTCGGTACTGAGTGCAAATTCAGTACCTGTACAAATATCTGTGGTCAGAGTCAAATTGTAATTCTGTTTGGAATTCTGATTGCAACCAAGACTTGAAATGGTTAAGTAACAAAGATCCCTGCCCTTTGGAGTGTAATTCAAAGCAGATCAGTTACTATCAATTGTGTATTCCTTAAGAGCAAGTTTGTATATCAAATAGCATTTGAATCCAATTTTGTCCGCCCGCCCAAAAAGGGAAGCTGAACATTACCTCCATCCTGATTGGTCGATACTCGCAAGATAAAATTCTCTCATTTTACTAGCCTTTTTTTTTTAATAACTCATTTTACTCGCAAGATAAAATTATCCCTGCCCTTTTACTAGCCTTTTATCTTTAACCCATTTTACTAATGTTCTTCAGGTACTTTCTCAAATGTTCTTTATTTGTCTTGAATCCTGGTTACACTCCGTTTATGTTCTACAATTTGCTAATCGATTAAAATTTTTGCAGTTTTTTATGCCATTGATTTCCTTTTTCTTTCCTGGATTGCTGATCATTACGTATCGTTTGTATAGATCTATGGAAGAATTTGATGAAAACACTATCGGCAATCCTCTTTTCTCAATTAGCACTCCATTTTTTGTCTCTATTAGATAAAATTACTCTTGCACTTTGTAAAAAACGACAAAAAATACTGTCAATAGAAAAAAGGGAAATGCCAATTGTCTTTAAAAAAAACTACTCTATTTTCAAGTATTTTAGCTTCCTTGGCATTTGGTAATTTGATATGAAGTCCTCTCTTACGGTGAAAATTTAGTACCACAGCCTTGTTTTGTACCATGTGATTTTATGGGATTTTTCATTTTATCCCATGTGCTAAAATGTGAAATCTCATAAAATATTAAAATCAATGTGAATTTCACTGACACAGTCACAGAGCCTTTCAATTTTTTTTTTTTTTTTTTTTTTGAAAAGTTCATGCTTTCACTGTCTCTTTTTTATTAATTCGGAATCTCAAAAATCTGAAGTTTATTTGAAAAAATTCAAAAAAAAAAAAAAAAAACAAAACAAACATATACTAATTGATTTCCTTTCCAAACCTAACACTGCATATTTTTTTCAAAACTATAATTACTTGTAAAATTGGAACAAATTATCATTGTTGAAGCGGAATCAAAAGTGTACATACAGAGATATATATTATATATACACTGTATATATTCATGGAACGAAAGAGTGAGGCTCAGATCTGTATACAATCAAGCGAGATACGTAACTCCGGTCATGGCTGCAACCATCCGGGTTGCCCCGCCATGAAACGGGTCGGATTCTCAACTCCTGAAATCTATCGCTCGAAGATCCAATATCGTCACAGCCTCTGGAAATCGAGTAATTATTCAGTAGTCCCCAGAGCTGTAGCAGATCGTACGATCATGTACAGTCATGGTAATAAGGATCTTAAGGCTCCGTTTGGATGACGAGTGGAATTAGCGATAAGTTGATGTGAAAGTTACGAATGTGTATACCTTTCTCTGAAATAATTTCCCAGAAAGCAAAGCAGAGGACAACGATCCAGGTCATTCTTCATCAAGACACCCACACACACACACGAGGGCTGTTGATTTGGGAGGTGAAATCATCGGCGAAAATGGGGAGAGGGGCAACCACCCTTACAAAAATCCCTAATCTCTCCGCCTGGGCCTCATTCTGGAGCCTAAGCCCTAGATCATTGATCCAAGCCCAGTATTTGTCTGACTCCAAATTTAGTTTGGCCTTCTTTCTGGCCGGTCCTATTTTGTCCGGAGTTTTCCTTCAAAACTCATCCCATATCAAACATATTCCATCTCAGCTCTCCCCACGCGCGGAAGTCAATAAAGACAGCTTTTCCAAAATAATAAATGAGTAGTTGTTGTCACATCAAGTCAGGAGGTGGGCGTGTAGGTCACATGTGCTGTCACTCTCTCCACTTGACTTAAAAAATTAGAAAGTAAATACTGACTCATACACACCTTGCATGGTTTCGTCAGTTATCATCCATCTCTCTCTCTCTCTCTCTCTCTCTCTCTCTCTTCATATTATATTTTAAAATAAAATAACTTTTATTATACACAATTATTTTTTATAAAAATTATATATTTGGAATCTACTTGTTGAGATCTTTCAAATAAGATCCCATTTGAATATGAAATTTTGTACATGTAAAAAAGAAGTTTTATACCCATTAATTAATACCAATTTACATCATTTCTAAACAATTCACACCCTCCAAAATGAAAGAATTCATAGACTTTAAATGCAGAATTCACATGCATCACAACTCAGTCTTCAAAATACACAATTCACACACCCCAAAAAAAGAATTCACACCCCTTAATGCAGAATTCACACCACTCCTAAATAATTCACAACCCGCAAATTCACACGATTCACACTCATGCAACAATTCAAACGACCAAAATAGCTCACAATTCACATCCCTTGTAACAATTCATACCCCCAATAACACACAATTAACACCCCTACAACAATTCACACCATTAATAGCACACTTTCTTTTTGGGTGTGAATTTTGTCTATTGGAGAGTTACTTATGATGTGTAAATTCTGTAATTCAGGTATGTGAATTCTTTTTTTTTTTTTGTGTGAATTGTTTTTTTTTTTTTTTTTGCAGAGTTAGTTATGATATGTGAATTCTGCATTTCAATATGTGAGTCCTTTTATTTTTGGGGATGTGAATTATTTAGAAGGGGTATGAATTCTTAATAAACGCGTATAAAAAAAATTTACACGTATAAAATTTCATATTCACAATGGATCTTTTTAGAAAGATCTCATCGAGTAGATTTCAAATATATAATTTTTATAAAAAAATAAATGTGTATAATAAAAGTTATTTTATTTTAAATGTAAAATAAATATAAAAAAAAAGAGGAAAGGAGACCTTTATTTTGTGTGTGTGTGAGAGAGAGAGAGAGAGGGAGATTTTTATTGTCAGAAAATTTCCGTGTAGAGAGAGAGAGAGAGAGAGAGAGAAGACTTTTGTGGCACACGCATGCACCTTTGGGGAATGAAAACTTTTCCACGCGCGCGCATAGGGTTTATTTCGGAGGGAAAGACAAAAAGGATTTGGAGGAAAGCCCCCACAAAAAGTGAGGGCGGCTTGGCATTTCCCGATTTAGTTTTAGACCTTGGTGGACCGGTTATTTACATCAGGAAAAGGGGTTGAATGTGTGTTAGTGGTTGCGAGGTCAATGGCTATGTTCAACAATTGTTCAAAAGGACAAGTTTGGGTTTTTAAAGGCTGTTTAGCCCAGCCTAACTTATTGGCTTTTAAGTTTTAATACATTGATGAGAAATTTTTGAGGGCTCAAGGATAACATTAGACAAAAATACCAGTAATGAACTCTTTCCGTGCCTCCTTTATGCATTGCTATAATAAAAAAAAATAAAAAAAAAGGCCCGTCACTTGCCCAGGCGCCCAGCCCCCATCTGACAGCCATCCCCTCACTTTCAATTCTCTCTCTATCTCTGTCCTCTCTCATTGCGTGTAATAATTGTTGGGTGAGACAAATTGATTTCTCTCTTTTCAATTTTGGAGGCGGGTTCAATTTTAGGGAGTTTAGGCTCTTTGGGGTAAGGCATAGTGGGTTTAGGCACTTAGGGTATCCTACAGTTTCATTGGGTTTTAGAAGTTTATGCACTTTCATACGGTTTTAGAGGTTTAGGCACTTTCATACGGTTTTAGAGGTTTAGGCACTTTTACACGGTTTTAGGGCTTTAGGCACTTTTATTAGGTTATGGGGTTTAGGCACTTTCATTGGGTTTTGGAGGTTTAGGCACTTTCATGGGCTAGCAGAGGCATTTTTTTTGGAGCGCGGGGTTGATTTGTCTACTTGGCATTAAAGAATTATTTTGTTTGATATTTGCATGATTAACCCCTATACCATGTCCTTATCGTGTTTTTTTTTTTTTTTTTTTGAAATTGTCACAATGGAGAATTGTTGACTCACTAGAAATTTGTGTAGGAAAATTATTTCCGAGAAAAATTTAGACAAAATGAACTAAATGAAAAGAAAATGTATTTTTATACGTGCATTTGTTTGATAAAAGAAATTTGTGAAAATTTTAAAAAGTAATAATAAGCAGGATGAGTTTATAGGAAAAACTAATTCTAGTAGTAACGCTATAAATGTGGATTCTATAACTTTTTTACTAACTGAATACTCAAAAAAATATCGGTTAATTGTTCTAAGGTCCAGAAGTGGGGACTTATTGAGCATTTAGTCCATGTTAAAGTTTTACAAGGTCTAAGGTCCATGAATTTTTTTTATTTTTTATTTTTTAGAATTTAGGCACTTTCAAAGGGTGCCCTAGGGTTTAGGTTTTAGGGTGCACTTTCCTATTATAGGGTTTTAGTGTTTTAGGCACTTTCATAGGGTACCCTAGGATTTATGCACTTTCATAGGGTACCCTAGAATTTTAGACACTTTCATAGGGTACCCTAGGGTTTAGGTTTTAGGGTACACTTTCCTATTATAGGGTTTTAGTGGTTTAGACACTTTCATAGGGTACTCTAGGGTTTTAGGCACTTTTGTAGGGTATCCTAGGGTTTTAGGCACTTTCGTAGGGTACCCTAGAATTTTAGACACTTTCATAGGGTACAAACTTTTTTTTGGTAAAAAAAAAAAAAAATTGCTAGCGTTAGGACTGGATAGGTTATAAACTTGTTTGATGGACTAAAGGGGTTATAAATTCTTTACCTAGGACTTTTGAACAAATTGCCCTAAAAATATAGGAAAGTCAAATATTTTTGCACTTTCATTTTGTTTCGGTTTTTTTGGGTAAATACTCATTTATTGTTGTTGAGATAAAATATAAGTAAGATACTCTCCGCTACCTAGTCTCTTTCAAAAACTAGCGGTTTTGTTCATCTCAGGATCAGAACAATTTTTAGAATTGGTTAAAAAATAATCCAAAAAACCGGTTTTCTGGATATCACCTTCATCTTTATTCACAAAACTTTAAATTTGGCTAATAATTTTATACTTTTTAGATTCCTCTTGTCGAGACAGACCAAGAAACCACAAAAAATCGACCGAAAAGTAACAAATGCAACAAAAAAATTTTGAATAAGGACAAAACCAAAAAACCAGTTTTTTCAATTTATCCAAACCAGGCCTATATCCTAAGAAGATCGACAAAATCATTTATTTTAAGATGAATGAAATTGGATTCGCTATTCCAAGTTTATTCTCAAAACTATGTTGCACAAATCATATCAAGTGACACTCGATTAACATAAAGTCTAGTATGATTAATATTTTTGATAAATTTCATAATGAAAACATTTTCTCTCATTGCAGTGTGACCTAAGAAGACCCACAAGGGAGATGAAGCAGTCCCTTAAATATACACCACCAAAACAAATTTTTGTTGCTATTTGCTTGGGTAACTTAGAGGGTGTTTGAATGGCCCATTTTATGCTTTTGGATTCTAGGAGTTTGGGTAAAGGTGCCAACAATGAGTTATGGGAAAATGAGTTTTTCGTGTTTGAGTTTAGAGAAGAAAAGTTAGAAGTAGGAGTATCGGAGCCTTTTGACTTCTTATTTGTCACTTTTTTTCTTTTTGGTTAACAAAAGACATTGAGAATGTATTTTGGATATATCTCTCAAACACTACTCTTATTGCAAAATACATTCTGCACATATCTCCCAAACACTCTTAAATTAATTATCCAAAAATAAAGACCAAAAGTAAAAAAAATGATAATCTCAAACACCCTCTTAACTTTGAAACTTGGTTCTAGCTGTTTTCTCAAAAATTTACAAATTTAAAGGTAAAGCAAAACAATTTCTAACTCTCAACAATTGTTTACCTACCGACCCTACATAGATAACCCGAAAGTTGAGCATCAATTTTCTCAACCGAGGGTTCTAGATGGTGGTCTACAGCTCTTGGTGCGTTTTTCTTATTTAAAAAAAAAAAAGAAAAAGAAAAAGAGAGGAGAAACCACCCTAAGAAATAACCTTTATCTCTAATGTAGCCTCATTTTGAGTTCAGCTTCTCAATTTCTTGCGGAAGCTTCCAATCACAAAACTCAATTGCAAACACCTAAGTTCTATGTATACTCAGAGACTATTTTCTTTTTGGAAAAAATATTTCACAGAAATTCGACAGAAAAATTAGTCAAAATGCAACATTTTGTTTACCCTTTTTAAGGTGGGGACTCGGGTTTTTCCACATTGGTTATAAATACATGTCTTTTGAACATTTTAGCCATAAGGCCAAAAAAAAAAAACCTTCATGGCATCATGACATCATCAGCCTCAGTGAAGCTTTATGGCGACCTCTTTCGTCGACGAGTCTAGGGAGCAATGAACGATGTGATGAAGCTTTATGGCATCATCAGCCTCGGGTGAAGCTTTGAATGTAAAGTGGACTATTCTGTTCGTCAAGAAAATCACGTTGATTTTGTTAGATCTCGATATGAATCAAATAAATATATGTACACACACACAGAGATGTAAGTAGACCTGGTGGCCACCGTCGCCACCTTCACCGTAACTACCTCCGCCGCCACCATTTGCATTCCGTGCAGATTCGACTGAACCTCCAGGGCAATTTTACTTCCGACGATGATCCTCCGCTTCCGACAGCGGCGTCTTCGTCGGATTCAAATGTTTGACATGGCATTTGGTTGAAGGTTGGACTGGCATTGATACTGCCACCATTCGCAAATGTTTTAGAATTATTGAAGGTAATTAGTGTTCAATCCTCGATACCGTCGTATGTGATTGATATAGATGATTATATTGTTGTGTTTTCCTGGGATTCCGATCTAAAGGTAATCTAAATTGGTGATGACGAATGCTAGAATTGCGAAGTTTGTTAACTGATTTCGATCCAGAGGGTTCCGTTCGGTGAGGTTTGTTTCGTTGGGTGCGGTTTGTTTTTGAGGTAATTAAATAACCATCCGTTTTTTTGACACTATTTAGATTTTCATCCCCCTTGTTTTACGGAATTATGTTTTCATCCTTTTTCATTGTGAAACACCTTTTCTACCCTTTTACTATGATATCAATATATACAAGATTATATTTTTACCTAATTTTGTGGGATTCAATAACATCCTAATTTTGTGGGATTCAATAAGTTCCTAATTTTGTGGGATTTAACCATTTTTTAATTTAATGAGATTCAATCACATCCATTAAGAGAGATAATAAAAGACATTTCAAATTCAAAAATTTGTTGTTAATGTGTGGTGAAATTATAGATAACCAAGCAAAAAAAAAATTAAATATGCATCAGCAAATATGGTAAAAATGGCATACATGAGCCATCAAATATGATAAAAATGGCATACATGAAATTATAGTTTTTTAACATTGTTTTTTGTATTTTTTTTACCATGTAAATTCTTTACAAACATGGTAAATTTAACACAATAATAAGGAAACATGGTAAATTAGTTAATACATCATTACAAAATCATGGTAAATATTGTACATTACACATTGAAACATGGTAAATAGTATAAACTAGTTACATTACATTAAAACATGGTAAACTAATTATATTATACATTGAATGTGAAGAGAATAGTGCCGCTCTCGTCACGAACAAGGTACTCAGCGATGCAAGCTTGACCACCATCGCCCTTTCCAAGTAGTTGAGGGTTGCTACGGCTTTCACGAACACGCCTTCCTATTCACAACCAAAGTACCGCTGCCGCCGCTCACTGATAATGTTAAAAAAAGCTGATTTAAACATGGTGAATATGTACAATTATTGCACAATTTACTGTGGTAAAAAAGTACAATAACAGTTCTGATGGTAGATTAAAAATAATCATGGTAAAATTATGTCCAAATAATATTATGTCATTATGGTAAAAAAATAAATGGAGAACAAAAAAACATGGTAAAAATATGTTGAATATATAAAAAAAAAAAAAAAAAAGAGTTGAGCCACTGATACTGTAAACAAATAGTGTAGGAAACATTAACGAAACGAACATGGTAAAATCATGTTTATGTACAAGAAAAACTAGCCACGCCAACAATCATCTGAGAAAATTATTCTCGATTCCTTATCTTCCTTTTAACGCATCCCAAGTGTAAAAAATAAAAATAAAAAAACTAGAACAACATAGAAAACTAAAAGAGAATGAAAGGAGAAACAAAACACTGTTGCGTGGTTACGGGAAGAGATCCGTCACAACCTTCTTCAGGCCTATGTGAGGCAACGATAGCAATTACTGTTGAAATTGGTTTTGAAAAGCCAGATCATGTTGTTCAAAAACAGACCAAATTGTTTAGGTGACCAACACAATTGAGGTTTGTTTTCAATTACCTCTGGTATTTGTCGAATTTGAGTTGCGAGCTCCCTTTTTGTGATAATCTGCGTGAAAGGGACTTCATCAAACACAAATAAATCCAAAAACCTCATGATTCAAGAATGTATTACTAAAGATTTGTGAGATACGAGACTGAAAAAAAATACCTTTCAAGCAAAATAATGTTTCGGATGGTTCTACTACAGTGATTGAGTTTTTGGATGGTTTCGCCGAGGAGTTAGTAATTGAGATGGCAGCAAACTTGAAAGGTTTTTTTTTTTTCTAGTCCCGTATCTCAAAAATCCACAATCCCAACGAATTAGTGAGTTTAAACCCCAATTACAAGTTCTTTCTAATAACGAAGCAAGCATTTAATCAACCAATACATGAGCAAGACAATCTAATAATGTTCAAAACTAGAAAAAAAAAAAGAAGAGTTTGCTACTAAAGGACCAAAAAACTAACCATAATTTCAGGACGACGAGGATTCCGGGATTGATTTCATCAGGACGACACAGGAGGTGGAATGGACGAGTGGTTTTTGTGATTTCTGGGTGAGTGAGATTTGGGATTCCATGGTTTTTGTGATTTTTGTGATTTTTGGGTGAGGACGACGAGGATTCCGGGACAGATTGAGTTTGAAGAAAAACGACGGTGGATAAACGATAATGCAAGATAATAGGGATTGGGTTTTATCCCAATCCCGTAACTACAGTAGAGGACCTCATAAATTTGAAAATGGTCCACTTCCCACCCCCCATATATGCAAGTTTGAATTTAGTCCTCAATCCCTTAATTTGTTACAATTATATAATTATATAATTATATATAGATAAAGGGCATTTTAGGATTTTTTTGAATCTCGGGATGGAAACATAAGTTCTAAATAGGCTCAGGATGATTTTCTAATTTCAAGTAACTAAAAGGATCATTATTTAAGTGCCCCTTTGTTTTTTCTTTCGGTAATCCTATGGGTACAGAACATTTTGTACAGAAAATGTACAAATCGCTCTCGGGGACCCACTTTTGGGTCTCACACGAGTGATCCGAACCGTTCATTATTCTTAGAACATTTTTCCGAGGGAATACACAAAATTTCAGCTCAATCGGACAGTTAAAAGTGCTTGAACCAAAATCAAGCCGTTTCGTTCCAAATGAAACGGCGTGATTTTGGTTCAAGCACTTCTAACCGTCCGATTGAGCTGAAATTTTGTGGAGCCCCTTGGAAAAATGTTCTAAGAATAATGAACAGTTCGGATCACTCGTGTAGAACCCAAAAGTGGGTCCCCGAGAGCGATTTGTACATTTTCTGTACAAAATGTTCTGTACCAGTAGCAGGATTCTTTTTCTTTTAAGATCAGTGAAGTGTCACTAGTTTTGTGCATGAAATTAGAATTTTAAAAATCGCTGATACATACAACCACCTCAAGATCATGTCCTCCAAGCTCTGATCAATCATCACGGACCTGATCTCCCTCCAAATGGAGACGTGGGCTCTTGATCTGTACGAAATTTGAACTTTTAAAAATTAGTAAAATATCACTAATTTTTTGGGTCGCCAGAAGTGGTCGCTCAAATTTAGGATAGTGGTCAGCTAGAGGTAAGAGTTGTTTTTTTGAATTGTCTATACAAAATTAGAACATTTAAAAATTAGTGACATTTCACTTATTTTTTGGTCGCGAGTGGTGGTCGGCTAGAGGTGGGATGGCAGTCGGTTGGAGGTATTAGTTGATTTTCTTTCAATTTTCTGTACGAAATTAGAACTTTTAAAAAATTAATGAAATGTCACTAATTTTTTGAGTCGCCGAAAGTGATCAGCCGAAGGTGCAGTGGTGGTCCGCCAGGCAAGAGTTGATTTTTTTTAATTTTTTTGTACGAAATTAGATTTTTTTTTAAATTAGTGAAATCTCACTAATTTTTTGGACCGCCAAAAGTGATCGGTTGAAGGTGGGGTAGTGGTTGATAGGGATGGCAATGGGGCGGGTTGGGGCGGGTTTTGATGATCCCTGCCCCGACCCTAAAATTCCCTAACTCACCCCTAACCCGCCCCTAACCCGACCGGGTAATTTATGGGTACCCCCGCCCCCGCCCCTATCGGGTATCGGGTTTACCCGCCCCGCCCCTATTTTTTTCACATATTAGTTAAGTATATTTTAAACTCCAATTAGTGAGTACAAATGATAAAAGTTCACAAAATAACTTTTACAACTTAACTAAAATCTACTATCTAATGTTGTATTTTAGTTGTAAAAGTAAAATTATAAGAATATAAATAAAATTTAATGCATATAAGTGAGAAAATATAATTTGATATATACATATAAGAGTATATAAATATAGTTATACATATATATGTATGTCGGGGCGGGTAATATCGGGGCGGGGTGACCATACCCCTACCCCTACCCTAACCCTAGCGGGTTTTTCAAAATCACCCCCTGCCCCTACCCGTTACCCAAAAAAATCGTAAAAAACCCTATCCTATCGGGGCGGGGTAGGGCGGGTTCAGAGCGGGGCGGGTTGAATTGCCATCCCTAGTGGTTGACCAGAGGTAGGAGTTGATTTTTTTGAATTTTCTGCACGAAATTAGAATTTTTAAAAATTAGTGAAATTTCATTAATTTTTTGGGTCGCCAGAAGTGGTTGGCTAGAGGTGAGTTGGTCGTTGGCAAGGAGGCATCAGTTGATTTTTTTGAGTTTTCTGTACAAAATTAGAACTTTTAAAAATTAGTGACATTTCACCCCGCTTCCCTTTAAAAATGTCAAATGTTTTGGATTTTCGGCTAAGTGGCCCTAAATTCCACTCTGCTTTCGGCTCAACATTGCATCCATAAAAAGTGGGGCAAAAAATTTGTTTAGACAACATAAAAATTTCTTTGATTAGTAATGATTTGGAATAAAAATTCTTTTTTATGTAATTTCTTATGTATTAATGTTCTCTCAATTTAAAAGAAACCTAGTGGGCTTCTGTTAAGGTTTAAAAAGTTGATTGAAATATCTGAAAAGTATATATAATTGTGAATTGGGAAGTGTAAAAAATGTATTGGAGGGTGTGTGTGTGTGTGTGTGTGTGTGTGTGTGTGTTTTGTCTTTTCTTGCTTAATGAAAGCCCTGTGAGCCTCCGTTAGCAGGACCGAATAAAAAAACAAAGCAAAACACCCAAAAAAAAAAAAAAAGCATTCCCAGAAAAACAGAGCCAATAAACATAGGAGTATCAATAAGATGTATTGATGTAATATGTTCCTAATTGTTGATCCTATTTGGATAAAATCCCAATTCTAGTTCTATTGTACAAAGTTTTTAAAATCTCTAAAAACAATGTAAATTTGAAGATATCAACAGTTTAAAAATTGCATTAGAATCCAAATAGGACCAATAATTTGGGATGGAGGGAGTATATATGGATAAAACTCAATAAATAAATACAAAAACTGAGTAGCAAAAAATTAAAACACACATCAATAAATGAATAAAGAATTGGTGTAAGGTCCATTATGCATGTTTGTACCTTACCTAGTCCCCTCACCTTTTCAAAAGCTCCCGTGTCCACTGTGGTGAATTTTCTAAAGCCTAAAGTCCACTCCTAATTTTTCATAGTACAAAAATGCCCTTGTGAGAGTGAGACAAGTCGTTCTTCATATTTTTTTTTTCGGACTGAAACACATAGAGATCGAGTGAGGGGGAAGATTGTTCTTTGTTATAGACTTATCAAGCGCCGTTTGAAGACTCGTCGAAGCTTCCATGACCGCTTTGTTGTCGGATCGACCATCGCCGGCTTCCATTGCTGCTCTGCCTCCATCTCTCTCTCTCTCTCTCTCTCTCTCTCTCTCTCTCTCTCTCTCTCTCTCTCTCTCTCAACCTTGACCCGACACAATATTTAGTTGTAGATTGCTTCCTCGACATCCTACGGCAGCTCCGCCTCCGTGACCCCTGAAATTTTGTCCATCTCTGTGAGCTTTTTGTTACTACTATGGCTGAGAGGGGAGTGGAGATGATCAGAGAGAATCTAAAGTATCATCTCATCACTGTTTGAGTTCATATGTAGCTTTTCATATTTTTTGTTTTATTGTTTATTAGTTCTATTATGTCATTGGTTTACTCACTATAGAATAATACTCATGTCATGTAACGCCCCGATTTTTGGAAGCATTAATTAAGACAACTAATTATGATTAATTTAATAAAAAGAGTTTCCATCAGAGTACACGTTAGAAAACATGAAGTGCAACCCATTACAAAATATTACAGATCCAACATTAAAAATAAAGGGGTGGGTTCTACAGATTAAAGTTCAACTCTGGATTCCACGGCTCCTCCTGAGCCTGGTCTGCCGGAAAACCCTTGGCTCCGAAATAACCGTCTCCTTCGACACCAACAGTACCTACTTAATCACAGTCTGGCATAATACGTCCGAGTCGCGAAGCAACATCATAGTATTATACTAGGGTCACACAAAGTGTAACACCGTGAGTGATGAATCACTCAATAGCTACTCTAACCCTCCCAACCCTTGCTAAACATACAAGTACAACATATATGATTGAGAGGCAGTAATTAAAGGAACAAACAGGAAATAAATCGTAAAGCAGAAATTAACACACATAGCTGATTTCATTACTAGTCATTAACTTACATATTCATCTAAGTTCTCAACCTAGAGAACTTTCCTCCCAGTTAACCACTAAGGACTATGACCAAACTGTGATTTACTCCCCCTTGCTTGCCCTTCACTCGGGGGCCCCGACGAAAGGTATAAGTTATGTACTTAATCCAGCCGTCAGCCGTCAGCCGCCTAGCAAGGATGAATTTCCTAGGGACGAAACTATACCACTGGGCTACGTATGGCAACTGCCAGATCTTGTAGGTATATAGCCGAAACTGGTCTATAATACTTCCACCCTTATAACGCCTCAGAATTCAAATGAAGCAAATCACAGAGAGTCACATCCTAGGGTTTCGAAATCATAGCAGACTGCCAAACAATTCTCCGAAACAATTACTTGGCGGAACTGCCATTCAACAACAATCTCGAGGTAACTCCCCATCAATCAATTCCAATTCACTTTTCCATTAACCTCATTGTCTATGTGATATCCACGTACGATCACCCAACCCGGGAACCTAGTTTGTCCATTCTATCATTCAACACGTTTATGGAAAGTGCACCTAACAGTAGAAGCAAAGTGATAACGATATTCTAAGGGTCACAAACGAATTTCTCGATTCACAAGTTCACGAAATTCAAGTAATCGAAAACTAGGGGTCTAAACGTAATAAATTCAAACTACAAGGGCCAAAACGTAATTTACTAAACTATTGGGGTCAAAACGTAATTTAAAGAAAGTAAGGGTCACCAACGTCATTTTAAGTAAGTACAAGGGTGTCCCAACATAATTTCACGACTCTAGGGTCCTTAGAGTAATTTACAAACTCTGTGGGTCTTTTTGTAAATAAACATAATACAAGGGCAAAAATGTAATTTTGCCACCGACAAGGGTAAATACATAAAAATACTTTATTTTAGTTAATAAAGTTCTAACTTGTCATAAAATGCAATTCCTTGATTTTTTTACTAAGTACAAAACTACACATTATGTAATTTACACACACAAGGGCAAAATGGTCATTTTACACCCGAAGGGCATTCTGGTCATTTTGTTACACTCCTAAATTTCCAGTAGTGACACTTAGTTGGTAAAAATATTTTTCGTAAATAATACACAAGTACGCACGCCAACTTTCACAAAATTACACTTTAAACCCCTAACTTTAACATAACAATCAAGAACAAGGTTAATCACAATAAATTCATGGAGAAACTCACTAAACACTTATTAAAGTCTTAAACATGCTTGAATAGTTAAAAACATGAACCACAATAAATCTAAGGTTTACTAATCACGAAAACCCGGTTTGGGGTAAAAATGGTCACATCGCGTTTTGGCTCAGGTTTCGTGAAACCCTTGACTTGGGGCTTTAACCCATCAACTCTAAATTACTCCTAGACTATTCTAACTCATTCAAAATCTTGGAATAGGTTGGGTACGAGTTTCTATCTTGTTTTGCGAAGATTTGGCGAAAAACGGGTTTTTGCGAAAAACCGGTGGAGGGAGCTCTTTGGTTGGCCTTAGGTGACTTTGGTGGTGAAATGTGGGTACCTTGAAGTGTTTTGGATGATCTTGAAGTGGAAGATGAGAGGTGGGAGCTTGTGGTTGATGTTTTGAAGTGAAACCCCAATTTTCTTGATTTTTCTCACTCTAGAACTTGAAGGATGGTAATGGGGCTTTTTGTTCTTGATTTGGGAGCTCTTGGGAGAGTTTGGAGGAGGAAGAGAGTGAAGGAGAGGAAGTAGAGTTTCTGGACGAAATTTGGGGTTTGGGGGAGTATAAAATGGGTTTTGGGTAGAGTTTGGAGTGTAGGATTGATAAAAGACGTACCATAGTGGGTTAGGAAGTGATGGGGGAGGGTGGTGGAGTGTATGGCAGTCAAGGGGTGGTCATATTGACTGATTTTGGCTGGTGGGAGGAGGTACAGTATAGTATTGGTGATGGTTGGTGGTGGTTGGGTAGTGTAGAATGATATATAAAGTATATGTATACACATATGTGTGTATGTGTACTAGTATTGCTTGTGTGTGTGTATAAAAGTGTATAATTATGTATGAAATGAGTTTATAAAAATGTAATGCTTGCGATTAAAATGTAAACGTGCCTTAGGGTCGAATTTGTAGCAATTTGGAAGTATTAGGGTATAAACCGTAGTAATTGCAAACTAAGGGCCCTAATTGTATAAATTAAATAATGAAAATTAAAGTAATTAAAACGAAATTAAATAATCCTAAATTTTATAAAAAAAAAATCGGATTATTACATGTCATTGTTGGATTTTAGTTCTTGCTATTGCTATTATTTGTGAGCTAATGTTGCCATAGTTTTTATTACAATTCATGTGCGCTATGTGTTTGAGGAAATGCCCCAGTGGCTTTCTATCCTTACAACACACTTGGATTCAGTCCGAATAAGTGCAATACTTACCATACTTGGTTCAAATGTATTGAAGACATTCAAAACCATGTGTTACATCATGAAAATATGTTTATGGAATTACAGTTTCTTTTTTAATGAATTCTTGTGACTAATGCCATTTAAGGATTTTTTTTTTAGCTATAGTTTTGTGGTATTAGTTTCTACATGATTGCCTCGAATATGGGATGTCCAATTCATGTGCATGAATTTCTTATTATAATCGTTAATAACAGAGTTCCTGTTTTTTTGCTCCTATTGGAACTGTGGGTTTTGATGCTTTTCCTATAAATCCTTGCTATGAACCACCCACACACAATAAAACCTCAACCCATTCTTCTCCTGCTCTTCTTGCAGCAACTTGCCCAGATCTACAATAAAGATGCCATAGCAGCTGTAGTTCCGTTCAACGTCTCGAAGACTGGTACCTCCCGAAACAAAACGGTACGTCGCCCCAACCATCGTCGTCAACTGTTCCACTTCCGCAGATAGCTGATCCCAGATCGTCGGTGGTTTAAGATCCGCGTCGCATCAATCCGACAGTGTTCCATTTCCACGGAGTTCTGATCTCTGATTGTCAGCGGCTTCAGATCCGACATCTCATCGATCCAGAAGTGTCCAAGTTTCTCTAGCTTGAGTTTGGGTGACGGCCTGCCGGCGAGGATGTCAGTGGTAGTGTTGATGAAGATGAAGTTGACGGTGGAAATAAAACGGATGGACTAATTATTTTTTATAACGAGGGTAAAATTATAAGTTTGTCTTGCGGGTGGATTGGATGTGTTATGAAAATGTTAGGTGGATTGAAAGTGCTAAGAAATAGCTATAATGGACTCTATAGCAACTGACCCATAAATGAATAAACAGATTCATATGTGAATGTGGGCGTATAAAAGAGGCTCAGATCTACTTGAATCCAGCCGAGACTGCCGTGGCTGCAACACATTGCCTCGCCGATAAACAGGTTGGATCTTAGCTCCTAATTTGAGCCCACAAAATTTTCTCATCACAGCCCTTTTTTTTTTAATGAAGAGATGGAATATCATTAATCACAACCTGATACAAGAGTCTCAAACAAGCTGATAAGGACAAAACACATAAGATAATCATACACATAATAGATCAAAAAACTAAAACACAACAGCCGGAAGCCTAAAGTTGATTTCCATCACCGGTGTCCGGGTCAGGAACAAAATGGACGAGGGCATGTTTGGCAAGAATATGTGCACGCTAGACTTCTTTCTGCGCCACTTTTGAGATACTGCAAAAGGTCAGCTTAGCAATCTCCTCCCTCAGGTTGCGAATCAAAAAAGTATCATGATGGTGACACTCAAATCTCCTCCTGATTTGCATTATGGCATTGAAACAGTCAGAAAAGATATAGAAGGCATTGTAATTGTGATTTATTACCCATTTAACCGCTTGATGAATCACTTGAATTTCTATATGTTGACACAGAATGTTGTGCAATTAGAGCTCCATTAGGGAGAGAAGCTATAAAGCCTATTCCACTCCATAAAATAAAGGATGGATTGGATGGAGAGTTGTTGTCAGATGATGATGATTTCCTACCCTTTTCCAGCCAAAAGTGAGACCTTTGGAACCAATGCGCGTTATCTTTTGCCATAGAAAGAACGGCATTTGTACGGAAAGGAACATTTGCAAAAACAAGACTATTTCTATTTTTTCAAATAGCCCAAAGCAACGCAATAAAAGAGAAGAACTTATGGTCTTGTTCTTTTCCCTGTTTAGTTTTAGTTTTAATTTTGATGACATCATCATTTCCCTCATTTCTCTCTCTATCTCTCTCCACTCATTACACCTACTGACATCATCAAAACTAAACTAAACTATCTAACCAAACACAGCCTATATTTTTGTGTCCGCAAGCGGATGATCCAGTCCAATAGCCATTCATTGAAAAACAGCATTAAAAGACCCTTGGACAAGATGTTGAAAATCACAGGCATTCCACACCGAAACTGAAAGATGACAGGAGTCCAAGGTCTCTTCCTCAGATCCGCATAAAGGGCAAAGAGCAGAAATTCCATTGAGACGAACTACTAGATCTTTTTTCACCGGCAAGATTCCCTTGAGGCATTTGCAAATGAAAACTTTGATGCATTCTGGAAGATCCAAACTCCAAACCATATTCCAAACATTATGATCCTTATAAGTCCAAACAGAAGAGGTCAAAAATTATACCGACGCAAGTCATACAAACACCTATAACCCGATTTTGAGTTGTACCGACCCGAAGAAGTGAAAGGCCAAACATATTGGTCTGCTACAGTCTTAGAAGGCAAATTGATCGGCCAGAATCTTCGGAATGAGAAAGGAAGGAATCATATTATCAATTTTGTGCAGATCCCAAGTTGGTCTAGACAGAGTGGAGGGCAAGAGAAAAGAAATCTTGAGAGAATCAGGCCCATCATAGGGAAAAAAGTGACTGAGGGGTTTGTCCAAATTCGGGATCCATTTGTCATGAAAAAGGTTTATAGATTCTCCGTCACCCACTCTCCAAGAGATAAATTTAGCAATAAGATTCCTTCCAAACAAAATACTTTTCCAAGCCGAGGAGGAATTAGAATGGGGCTTAACCTTGAGAAGATTTTCCTTTGAGCAATATTTTAGAAGGAGAATGTGCGGGATAAGTAGTGAGGGGTTATTCAGAAGGCGCCAACATTGCTTTGCAAGAAGAGCCTGATTGACTATATTTATGTCTCTTATACCTAAACCTCCCTTCCACTTGTAAGCAGAAATTTTTTTCCAAGACAAGGTTTTTTTGGGTTTAATGTTTTTGGTTGCTGCTGATGATACTTATTGAAAGAGAGTGAGAGCATGTACATCAAACAGAAAACCAAGCAAAAGGGGTTATAAAAATAATCCAAACCCAAGGTGTTGTTCCTTCGGGGACAATATGGGTGTTGGATCCATCATGACTATCTGTAATCAGCCATAAAAGGCTCAGATTACATCTTGTTCTAACAAATCCGAACCGTCCGCTCTAAACAGATTTGACAGTCCATGGCCGATCACGACCAACCGTGATCGACCCAACACCCATAATGTCCCTGAAGGAACAACACCCTCCCCCAATTCCTTTAAACAGCAGTTTTTTGGGGCCATTTTGGTGATTACGTGTGGATGTTTAGAGAGAACATGGAAAAATGAATTTCAGCCATGTTTTTATTTTTCGAGTCTGTTTAGACAAGATGTAACTTCCCAAAGTTAAACAAATTAGTAACAAACTAACTAAAGATCAAAAAAATCTTTAAAATGTAGCATTTGTTTTTTCAAAACTAATTTCTGAAACACAGCCAAACATCAGTGTACGCATGGAGCTAGAAAACACTCATTTCGTCAAGGTTCTAATCTCTTTGCTTTATTGAAAATAAATTGGGCCAAAAAACACCAACTTTCCGACTAAGTGTGGACTATTTTGAATGAACTATATCAATTTTTCTCTCTGTTGTACCTTCTGATCAATCTCTCGTGAACCCTTCATGCTAAAAAACTGCGACGTCATGGAATAATTCTTTTTTTAAAAGGCAAAAAAGATTTCATCAATTTTGAAATTGTTACCAGACTAATATGATAAGGAAACAAAACGAAAAAAAAAGAATTTAGAATTGACCGAGCCTTTTTTTCTTGCAAAACTTTTTTAAAAAAAAAAAGGAAAAAGATTATGAGACGGAAGTATTCTTTTCGTCCTGGAGAAAGTTGCAAGAAAAAAAGATTCAGAAGCTACTTCTTTCGTCCCGTTCCAGGAGAAAAGACAGTTCTTTTTTTCATGACCGACTCCGCCCGGAGAAAAGACAATACATATATAGAAGGCAAATATATGAACTTTTGATTTTGGAAAAGCAAGGACCTATCTTATTTACCCAATCTAAGAAAATAAGAATGGATGATGAAGTATACACAGGGGTCAAACAACAGTTGGATTAACTTTTTTACCTATCAAAAGTTACTTCAAAGCTTTAAAAAAATTGCCCTGGAATTGTCCTTGGGACTTCTTTTGGTCTCCCTTGCCCATATTTGAATTGCAAGTAGAATAATGCATGACGCCGAAGAAAAGTTACGGGAATTGTCATCGACAAGAGAAATAAGAAATACAAAAAGATAGTAGTACAAGTAAAACCACATCAACCACCATAATTATGAGCAAGAAATCAACACTGAAACACCTAGCCTAGAAACCAAAATACGCAGATGAATACTTAAGATAGCAGAATAGCATACATATCGCTGTCGAGTGCTAAAGCTCCGAGCACAGCAGTTAAAAGATACAGAAATCTTTTTTGACACAATGAGAAGCTGCAACATTGAGAGACAGCAAAAACACCTGCAATGAAAAAACAGGTATTGGTGTAAGCTGCTTGCATCTCTTTGGTGTTTTTCAGCTGCTGTAAGCAAGGAAAGTCAATCATGGTTTGAACTTTTTGATGACCAGGTATCTAACCCAACACACCAACTAATTTTTTGATAGTTTTCTACAATGATGTCGATAACAATGTTGACACAGTAATAATAGTGATCGATCAACGGAGAAAAAAACACTTACCAAAAGGTCTCACAATTCTTCGGAATCGATACGCAGCATTTATTAGCTTAGCTGGGTTGGGTGGATCGTGCAATAAGCCTCTCTCGACCTTCCGTTTCTCATCAGTCTTTATGAAAGCCTTTCAAGATCTGGCCCATCATCAACTCAGTCAGATCTTCTTGTTTGCCAGCTTTGTTAGGCTTCCTGTAACGGATTTGATTGGCATAGTCATAAAATTGGAATTACCATCCAAGTTCTCTAATTGGCTCAATCAAGAATGCCTACCAGCATCATCTCTCAATTAAATGTACAATTTTCTACTCCAAGTTAAACGATAAATAATATATAAGGGCATGTTTTCCAAAAATGCAAGTTATGGCACTGGATATTAAAAGGCACAAATGTAACTCGCATACAACAAATCATGTGCTTAATTAATTGCATTACTCTGCTTCTATCAACCATCGAGGGTATGAAAACTCATGTCAGCATGCAAGTTAGGTGCATCTAATGGGCCAATGACAACGCAAACTAGGAGAAAGGAGAAAATGAAATTAGAAACAACCACTAGATACGGAGTTGGTCGAAGCTAAAACAGCAAAAAGCATCCAATGGGACCCATGCAAAGAAAGTGTATGACATTGATATTTCAGTTTTGACATCTTGCAAAGCCAAAATATGCTAATTTGGTGTTGTTGCTATGAGGATTAAATAGCAATCTTTATTTATTTTTCATTTTTCCCATTTGGGAGCCCATAACAAGAAAGGAGAGATCTAACAAAATATGAACTAAATCTGGAGATAAGAAGGATTGGTGTCAAATTTTGGCTTTGCCATGAAAAAGACAACACAAATAGAGATATCTTCTCACAAACCAATAGAAATTGCAACTAAGCCTATCAACTTTCAAGGGTACCTTGGTTTTTCTTCTCTTTCTGTCTCTGAAATCACAACTAAGCCTATCAACTTTCAAGGGTACCTTGGTTTTTCTTCTCTCTGTCTCTGAAATTCCCACATACTTTAGGGCCTTCTCTGGTTCAATCACACTTCAACTCCTTACGAATCACAAGACAAAGCAACTCTCCCTTAAAAGAAATAAGAAGCAGGTTAATGTTTGGGAACAAAAATTGCCAATCAATTTGTTTCATCTCTACAAGCAAAAAACATGTAAGTGAAACACCAAACCAGTCGCATGGAATTCACTAAACTTCCAAGTTCCAACTCAAAACTTATTCCTGCCAAATAGAAACCATCAAATTAATACCCAAATAAGATATAACTCAGATTTTCTACAACAAATCAACCAAATACAAATGCGTACAAATATTATTGCAAGAAAGGTTGAGGCTCAGATCTGCTAAAGATTAGGTGAAATAAGATAAATTTCATGGCTTCAAACCACAGTTGCCAGTGACTAAAGAACCAAACAGATCTCTCCATCTCAATGGTTCTTCATTTGGTGAACCAAAATTTATCTCACAGCTAAAGATAATGTTCTCAATGCCCGAGTCAAACTCAGAAAGCTATCACCACCACCTCCTCTTGGCTTCCTTTACTTCTTTCGTCAAGCTGTTTCAGTGGGTGTTTGATGCAGCTTAAATAATGGTTAGAACTTAGAAGTATCCTCTACCAAGCTTGTTCCAATGGACTGTTCAAAATACGTTTAATACCATGCTAAACCAACCAACAAACAGGCCTTGTGCGCTGGTTTGCATGTGAACATTAGATCCTTAGATATTTTAAGTTGCTTTTTCTTACCCAAATCCTTGACCCAAATACAGCCTCAAGTATGCAAATCTAAACTTTCATAGTTCCTCCCAAACGCATGAGATATCTTTTTATTGTAACCAATCTCCACAACCATCACTACACCACCACCACCGCGCATGCGCGCACACACAAGCGAGAAGAGAAAACTGAGGCTCAGATCTGCATTTTCTATAATAGGTGAAGAGGAAAGCGTGTTCCCACCGTGGCTGCAACAAAAGTTGCCCCATTGAGAGAGGATATCAATACTCTCCCACGGGCCCTCCATGTTCGCCTTGCCAAAAAAATAGGTTCCGATTCCACAACAGGTGAATTCAAGCTATGTCATCACAGCCTCTCCATACTAGGTAAAAATATACTCCCTCTGGCACAAATTGTTGGTCCATAATCCACATATAAACATATAAATACGCAAAGGGCTGTTTTCTGTACTGAAATAATGATCTGATTTAGGGATAATGATCGTCAAATTACAGTGAGAGGCAACCACCCTAAGAAACATCCCTTCTCACCAGTTGAGCCTCATTCTTTGAGTTCGATTCCTTTGAATATTCAAATATTTAAAGATCACTGTTCTCTCTAGCTTTCTATCTATATATATTCCTAGATCAATGTTCTCTCTATCTTTCCATTACCGCCTCAAAAGCACCAGCTATGGTGAAATGTGGCGAATTGGTGATAGATAGATGTAAAAGGTGAGGCTCAGATCTGTATTTTGATTGTAGAAGAAAGGGTTTCCCACCATGGCTGCAACATCAGTTGCCCTGCCATGAAATGGTCCCCTTTCTCAACATATGAAGTAGAGACAAATAATCATCACAGCCTCTAATTGTTGAGAAAATCATTACTCCCTCCGTCCATTTTTAAGTTTGTTGCTTCATAAATTCAACTTAAGACATCAGTAACCTTCCGCATCAACTTTTACCTCCACTTTACACCTTTCTGCTACACGGTCTTGGGTAGAACTCAACCCCAAAGCCTAGCTCATGAAGTGAGGGTGCCCGCACGCTTATATATTTTATATTATTTTGGTAACCAGGCGATGTGGGACTTCGCTTCACACCCTCCCTCACGCGCAGCGTGCTCACTCGGCAGCACCTGTCGCGTGCAGGCGAGAGACACGCACCCTACCCATCTCTCGTACCCAGCTCTGATACCATATTACACAGTCTTGGGTAGAACTCAACCCAAAAGCTAGCTCATGAAGTGAGGGTGCCCTCACACATATATTTCATATTACTTTGGTACCCAGGCGATGTGAGACTTCGCTTCACACTTTCATGTCAACTTTTACCTCCACTTTCCAAAATTATCCCCCACTTCTGCCCATTAACTCTTTACCCACTAACTTTCCAAAAGGGCAAAATAATAATTGTACAAACTTTTACCCATTAAATTTTCAAAACACACATTTATTAAGGGACATCCCAAAACAGAATAGTCGATAATAAAAAGGAACAAACAGAGTAATACCCATGGTTCAAGTACATATAACCGAATGAAGATCCGTCATCGATCAAATAGATTTCCAAGGGGAGCTTCTATATACACACCATATTTGCATTACCACCTCAAAAGCACCGGCTATGGTGAAATGTGGGGATAGATTGATGGAAAAGGTGAGGCTCATACCTGTATTTTGATCGTAGAAGAAATGGTTTTCCCACTATGGCTGCAACATCAGTTGCCCTGCCATGAAATGGTCCCAGTTTCTCAACATATGAAGTAGAGAAAAATAATCATCACAGCCTCTAATTGTTGAGAAAATCATTACCTATGGTTCAGGTACATATAACCGAATGAAGATCTGTCATGAATCAAGCAGATTTCCAGAGCTGTTTGGGGAGCTTCTCTATACATGCCATATTTCCAATTACGCCTCAAAAGCACCAGCTATGGTGAAATGTGGTGATAGATTGATGGAAAAGGTGAGGCTCAGATCTGTATTTTGATTGTAGAATAAATAGATTTCCCACATGGCTGCAACATCAGTTGCCCTGCCATGATATGGTCCCATTTTCTCAACATACGAAGTAGACAAAAATAATCATCACAGCCTCTAATTGTTGAGAAAATCATTACTCCCTCCGTCCCTTTTACAAGAGTATTGCTTCGTAAATCCTTCTTTTTTTTTTTGTCATTCGTCATTCCAAATCTATTACATGGGGAGGAGGAATGGAACTCGATCCCGGAACGCAGGGTAGGGCATCCAAGAACTCCACCACATTAGCTAGACACCACTAAATCCAATTTATTAAAGAGACATATCAGTATACCTTTCAAATCAACTTTTACCTCCACTTTACACCTTTCACGTCAACTTTTGCCTCCACTTTCCAAAATTATCTTCCATTTTTACCCATTAACTCGTTACCCATTAATAATTGTACAAACTGTTATACCCATTAACTTTTCAAAACACAACACGGACAGCCCAAAATGAAATAATCGATAATAGAAAGGGACGGACAGAGTAATACCCATGGTTCAGGTACAAATAACCAAATGAATCTGTCATCAATCAAACAGATTTCCAGAGCTGTTGGGGAGTTTCTCTATACACACCATATTTCCATTACTGCCTCAAAAGCACCAGCTATGTGATGAAATGTGGCGATACATTGATTGGAAAAGGTGAGGCTCAGATCTGTATTTTGGTTGTAGAAGAAATGGATTTCCCACCATGGCTGCAACATCAGTTGCCCTGCCATGATATGGTCCCATTTTCTCAACATCTGAAGTAGACAAAAATAATCATCACAGCCTCTAATTCTTGAGAAAATCTTTGTTCACTTCACATTTCCAAAAAAAATTCCAAAAAGATTCTTTCCCCATCTCTTATCTCTCCAATCATTAATCACATTTCTCTCTCTACTCATACCTCTATTTTCAATCATTATTCTCATATCTCTCCCTATCTCTCTCCAATTATTACACATCTCTCTAATTATTACTTTTTCCAAAAACTCATCCAAACACTATCTCAAAAATATTTCTCAAAATATTCTTCTCAAAATTATCAACCAAACACAGCCACCTCTGTCCCTTTTTAAGAGTATTGCTTCGTAAATTCTTCTTCTTCTTTTTTATCATTCATCATTCCAAATCTATAACATGGGGAGGAGGAAGGGAACTCGATCCCGGAACATAGGGTAGGGCATCCAAGAACTCTACTGCATGAGCTAGACACCACTTGCTAAATCCAATTTATTAAAGAGAGATATCAGTATACCTTTCAAATCAACTTTTACCTCCACTTTACACCTTTCACGTCAACTTTTACCTCCACTTTCCAAAATTATCTTCCACTTTTACCCATTAACTCGTTACCCATTAATAATTGTACAAACTTTTATACCCATTAACTTTTCATAACACAACACGGACAGCCCAAAATGAAACAATCGATAATAGAAAGGGACGGACAGAGTAATACCCATGGTTCAGGTACATATAACCAAATGAAGATCTGTCATCAATCAAACAGATTTCCAGAGCTGTTGGGGAGTTTCTCTATACACACCATATTTCCATTACCGCCTCAAAAGCACCAGCTATGTGATGAAATGTGGCGATACATTGATGGAAAAGGTGAGGCTCAGATCTATATTTTGATTGTAGAAGAAATGGGTTTCCCACCATGGCTGCAACATCAGTTGCCCTGCCATGATATGGTCCCATTTTCTCAATATACGAAGTAGAGAAAAATAATCATCACAGCCTCTAATTTTAGAGAAAACCATTACTCCCTCCATCCCTTCTTTCCTCAGCTAAGGGTGTTTTTAGAATAAACAGGTTTTTCACAGTTTTTTTATATGTGATGTATAGGGAGAGAATGAACCATTGGTTTTTGGAAAAAACTGTATTTTTGTTAGTGGAACACCCCTGTTTCGTAAATCCAACTTAAAGAGACAGATTAGTACACCAAAACATGGGATCAACGCAACTTCATCAAATAAACAATATATGTATGCAAATATTTACATTAATTTAACTATCCGAACCGTCTTAAATGTTACCGGAGCAAAGGTGAGGCTCAGATCTGTGAATGAACATCAGGCGACAAAGTGACACAGCCATGGCTGCAAACACGGATACCTGACATGAGAAACAAAATTTTCTCACCGTGGATCTCCGGGATGCCCCGCCATGAAACGGGTTGGACCTTAACGCCTGATCTGAACCCAGAAAGATTTATCATCACAGCCTCTTATTTTTGGTGGTGATGGTGGTGGTCGTAACTGCCAACAGGTCATGATCCAAAATCCCTCTCTTTCTCTCTCTCTCTCTCCCCACACACATGCGGAGAGAGATTGATGCCTGCATGTATATGTATGTATGTATGTATATATATCTATATGGATGGTTTTTCCAGTTCCAAACAGCGCTCAGAAAGATAGCTGAAGATCAGTTATTAGACACACACACACCCAAAGGGTTGTTGATAATTTGAGGAGATGAAATCATCGGCTTGATTTGGGTACAGAGAGAGAGGCAACCACCCTCAGAAACTTTCCCATCTCTCTCTGAATTTCTAGCCTCTTTCATTCTGGGTTATGAAACCCCTTGGGCTTTTGCGCCGAAGGAGACCTCTTTATCCATCTTCACTTGTCGTATAGTCTCGTAGGCCTCACCAAGCTCTGAGTTCCAGAGTGGTGGAGAGCACGTGATACTTTTTGTCCTCCACCCTGGTCCCTGGGGTTCTACTGGGACCTGAGTCTCTCCTGCGAAAATAGTGTTTGAAAGTCTCATTTTTTAGTTTTAATTTTTAATATTTTAGTTTTTTACGTGGTGTATTCATAGCATTGTTGTTTTACGAATGTGTAGTTTGTATAACTCTTTTTTCCTATATAAATAGAATCACGCACGACTATAACCACGATTAGGGCATCTCTAGTGCACTACCTAAAAGAATTCTCTAAAATGCCATAACTAGTTAGCTAAGAAAAACTCAAAAAATGGTCTCTAGTGCACAAAAATTGACTTCCTAAAATCCTAGGTGGCACTCTTTATTACCTAAAGCGCCCTAAGTGACTACTTAAATTTGGGGAGAGACTTAAGGAGAGAGAAAGAGAAGAGAGATAGAGAGAAGGGAAGGAGAGGAGAATTTTGTGGGACCACTTAGCACCCCTCACCACTTAAATGGGTCTCACTCTAAAAGATAATGAACATTTTTAGGGAGCCACATTAAAGTGCATTTCTCCTTAGCTAGCTAACTAAGTTCTTAGCACACAAAATAGAGTCTCACATGTGTTGTGTACACTTTGTCAAACATTTTTTAAGTAGTGCACTAGAGATGCTCTTATAATCAGAAAATATTTTGAATCTGGCAGGAGTGTTTGGGCGAAATGTGCAAAAATATATTTTGAAATGATAATTTTTTAGAGATATGTACAGAATACATTTTATAGATATTTTCGTTAACCAAAATGAAAAGTCAAAAAATGAGTCGAACCTCAATGCCCAGTTAGACTAAGTAAAATTATCATTACAGCCTCTATAGAGATGGGTTATGGTGTTGATGGAGATAGTTGTGAGTGAGGCGGAGAGAAGGAAGAAGCAGGAAAGAACCAAAACCAAAGGTGTGAACTCGCGAGTCCAAAATGTGAGCTTTGAACGATTGTGAGTTGACGTCGTTTTAGAGGACCTCGTGTGTCCAAGATGCAAGCTTTTAATGATTGCAACTTCGTTTAGAAGGACCATGTGTGTTCAAGATGCCAGGTTCCAATGAAACAGGGTCGACGTCGTTTTGAAAAACCTAGCGTGTAGTTTGATATTGTTTGGTTCTTTTTACTTCTTTGCAATGGAAATAATTATGTGCGAGCGTGCCAGAGAGAGTTTCAATCT
Source organism: Vaccinium darrowii (assembly GCA_020921065.1). NCBI lineage: Eukaryota > Viridiplantae > Streptophyta > Magnoliopsida > Ericales > Ericaceae > Vaccinium > Vaccinium darrowii. Next base: position 20,544,580 of record CM037159.1, read on the forward strand.
CCTCCCTCAGATTAACTTTGGAAAAACCAAATCTAATCAGGCGACTGTGTTTTATTGGTTCAATTACCTCAATTAAGAGGATTTTTTCAACAAGCGAAGAAATGAAACCAACAAACTTAGGAAATCGAAGAACAAAAAGAAACAAGATACTTCGATCGATGAATCAAAGGTAAACTTACTTCGAAATTGTCTCCAACTTCAGATACAAGAACTTCAAACTGGTGATTGTTACAGGAACAATTGAGATTAATCCTAAACTACTTCCTAATCTACTTCCTAAACTACTTCGAACTGAGTTCGAGATCCTAAAACTACTTCGAACTGAGTTCGAATTCCTAAACTACTTTGCCAATGAACAAACCAAGCATCAGTTTTTTGATAGCTGTTTGTTGAAGATTTGTCCGGGGTTTTCACTCTTCAATTTCTTCTATTTATAGACGCTGCTTGCAATTTGAACTTCCCGCTCAATGAATTTGAACCTTGGCTTGTTTCGAACTCCAACTTCCATTGGCAGTTGCTTTCTCCTCCACGTTTGAACTTGAATCTTTCTAATTCTTCCTCCAGAAGCTCTGATTTTGAATCTGTGCAGTTTATTTAAACAAACTCAAATGACTTGTACGTTAAAGTGAATAACTGCCTCTTGGTAAGTACTCCACGTGTTATAACTGCCAATTTGCTTTGTTTCCCAAGCTCACACGTGGAGTTTATATGTTTAGAAGTTAATATCATGGCTTCGAAACCACCATTCACGTCAGTAATGGCTTGTAACTGCCAATAACTGTTTTTCATCTTTGACCATAATACGACATCGTATTTAATCATTTGTATTCCTTTAATCCAGTGTGTCTTTACCAACAGGTAAGTGCCAACATTTGGCATTTTCAATTACGTGTCAATTAATTATTGGATTTGTTAAATTTATATGTAAACAGATATATCTGCCCTCCAGTTATATCTGATCGCTGAAATGGAAACAAAAAACAAACCCCGCACACTAACAAACAGAAGTGAGAAGAGAAAGGTGAGGCTCAGATCTGCATTTTGATAAGAGGTGAAAAGGACGTTCCCACCATGGCTGCAACAACAGTGGCCCCATTGAGAGAGGACCAATCTCTATCCATCAGGCACCTAGGGTTGCCAAGCCATGAAATTGGGTCCCAATTCCTCAATACATGGACTCAAGAGGCATATCATCACAACCTCTTCGACATGAATAATTATTTGGCAATCCGGGTTGATCCCCGATATCTAAGGTTTGACTCGCACCTAGGTGCTGGATACCGAGTCGTCATTCTCCTCCTCCTCCTCCTCATCATCACCACACCCAAAGGGCTGTTGATTCAACATAAATCATAGGCTTTGGTGATCTTATTTTTGGATAGTGATCATCAAATAACAGAGAGGCGCAACCACCCTTAGAAATGTCCCTTCTCTCCATTTGAGCCTTATTCATTGAGTTCAATTCCTCAATTATTCATTGGTTCTTGTTCTCTATCTATCTGTACATCCATATATCCACATATCATCTACTTTTTTTTTTGCTCGACATGCATATATCATCTTTCGTACTGCAGCAGCAGCAGCAGCAGAAGAAGAAGAAAATGGATAAAGGTACAGAAGCAAGGATTGGTTTGGTCAAAAACCAAATCCAACCAACCAACACACACATACACAATGGGTTGTTGATTTTGTAGATGCACATGAAATCATAGGCTTTGATGATCTAATTCAGGGATCAAGATAATCTTTTCAACAGAGATGGGCAACTGCCCTAAGAAACATCCCTTCTCTTTGCTTATTAGCCTCATTCCAAAATCAGTTTTTGAGGTTTACTCAAAGTATTAAAGTGGATCAGATGCAAGGCTTTTAAGGAAACTATATACCATATGAGTCAGCCCTAAATTGCTAATCTATCAGAATCAGAACCAGACCAAAATCTAGATCTTCAATCGAACAAGGCTCAGGCCATGTTTGTTTGTTGCTTTCAAAAATGTTTTCCAGAGCTGCTTTGGGAGCTTCTAAATGCACATCATTTTGATCATCATCTCAATATAAGAGGCTCCAATGAAGTGCGTGGATAAATTGATGGAAAAGGTGAGGCTCAGATCTGTGTTTCGATTGTAGAGGAGAAGGGTTTTCCCACCACAGTTGCAATGTTAGTTGCCTCGCCAATAAATGGGTCACATCTTCTCAACACATGAGCTCAAGAAAAATATCATCACAGCCTCTTATACTTGGTTGTTCAATGGAAAAAATAAGGAAATGCAAATCAAACAGGTCATAAACCAAATTGCACGCACATACACACTCACTCAAATATATTAATATGCCTACCTAGCAATGTTTTTAAAACCCGGACCGGACCGGCCGGTTCAACCGGATGAACCGTCAACCGGATTTTGTGCCGGTCCGGGTGATCCCAAGAACCGTTCATTAATCAAAACCGGCCTCTTTTTAGAAAACCGGTGAAAAATAACGGTTGAACTGGCTAACCGTTAGACCCACACACGGGTCAGTTGGACCGGACCGGTGAATTTCTTTTTTGAATTCAACCCTGTGCTGCTGCTTTTAATGCTGCAACTTGGTACCCTCGGACAGCTGTCCACGTGGGCCACCTTTAGCCTTTCAAAAGCAAGCCTATAAATGAACGGATCACTTCTATACGTTTTATAGATGCGTGAATTGTCTCAAACCTCCACTTCAGGCGATGTGGGACTAAACCCACACACAAATTTCCATCCCTCTCATTTCTCTTATGCCATCTTTCCTTTCCAACCATTTTTTTTTCATACTTCTTTTTTTTGCATATTAAATATATATATTAATGACATAATTATGACGTCACGGTTCGATAGCGGTTCAACCGCGGTTCAACCAGTGACCCGTCCGCCCGGTCCCCTTTCCGGTTCGCCCTCCGGTCCGGGTTTCAAAACATTGCTACCTAGACAAAGGGTGGTTGATTTTTCATGAAGCAATTGAAATCATTGGCTTTGACCATCTGTGTAAGGGATGACCAAGATTGTCTACGTACAGAGAGTGGCAACCACCCTTAAAAATACCCCTTCTCTTTGCTCATTAGACTCATTCTCTTGAGCTCTTTCCAGATATTCTTTAGGGTGCTTCTATTTGCACAGAACTTTCTTTAGAGCATCTCCAAAGCGCCATAAGAGAAGTTTCAAAGCACATATTCCTTACTTGATAACTCGGGTGTGTCACAGCCAACTTTCGTGCACATTGAATAATTCCTAGGGAATAACCCACCTTCCACTAGCGGAGGACCAACTAAAGGCGCATGAACTAGCCCTAAAAGAGTTAATAGACCTAGGAGGTTTCAAACCCGACACCTAGAGGAGCAAACCTCCGAGGTCCCACGCTTTGACCACCATATCTGCTATGTTTACATAGGGTAACTAATTGAGTTGAAAAATCAAACAAAAGTCGTAGCAAAATCATCGATTTTCCTATCTAGATCAACAGGCAGTACATATTCCTACCCAAACTACGCTCTCCTACAATGGAGCCCAAAAGCAACCCAAACACATAAGATTACCCAAGTTGCCTACACAAATCCACCATTCGTACACTCAAAACACATGCATTCACACATATTTATTTATAGTACATATTTGCTTATCTATTATCATTGTAATTTGTAATGTATATGAAGGCTCAGGTCTGTGAATAATCAGGCGACAAAGTGACTCTGCCATGGCTGCAACCACAGTTATCAGAGAGAGGGAGAGAGAAATCATCTCTGTGGTTCGCCGGGTTGCCCTGCCACGAAACGGGTCTGACCTCAATGCCTGATTTGAACCTAGAAAAATTTGTATCATCACAGCCTCTTTTGGGATGGGTTGGGTACTTGGGTTGATGATATAGAACTTCCCTTCCATCTACATACATAGATGCATGCATGTAGTACATATGTACGTACAGAGACAGAAAGATAGATAGATAGCTGCATATTGATAACAGACGATAGAGTAGTGTAGATCAAGATAAAAAATCTGAATCAGATGAACGCACGCTCACATACACCCAAGGGGTTGTTGATGTGGGAAATGAAATCATCATCGGCTTCATTTGTGCACGGGGAGAGGGGCAACCACCCTCAGAAACTTCCCCATCTCTCTCCGAGTTTGAAGCCTCTTTCGATTCTGGGTTACAGGCCCCAAGGCCTTCAACTGTGTAGGGTCTTTGGTTTTGTCCCCATTTTTCATTTTTTCTTTACACACCGCGAGTTTTGTTCTCTTTTTCCTTTCAAGTTTCAATCAAGTTTTGTTTCTCTGGCTGGGGCACACGCAATCTATTCAAAAATTAAATTTTAATAAAAAAATTATCAAAGTTTGACTTGCACTGGTATGGCGTGTGCCTCGACTTCTAATTCTCACAAATAAACAATAAAATAAACAATAAAATAAATATCAAATAAGCTATTTATAGTTTTCCATTTTTGTACATTATGTTGTGACAAATTACACAGAATTAAATCATCATTACCATGCTAACACCGCTTTTTTTCCAGCGACCCAAGTACTTTTCTATTAGATTTTGCTAGTTAACCGTGTCTCTCACAGAGAACATGCATTTTGTACGGCAAATGCCGTCTTTATTATATGCATAGGACTGCAAAAGTGATGGATGAGCCCACAATACTATCCCAATAGATTTGGAAAAAAATTCCTCAAAAATTGTCCAGCCTGGTGCTTTTCTAGCGCCAATGTGGAAAGCTTCTTTTCTCTTTTTTTTTTTTTTTTTTTGGTACATCGGAAAGCAAATAACAAATACAACATACAACCAAAATGAAGAGCAGCAACGCAGCGATCAACCCAAAGCCAATCAAGACCGGGTTCCAGAGAAGAGAGATTTGCATCCACCTTCCACCGCTGGCGGGGTCTTACCTGCTGCCTCCGCCCCACGTCGCTCCGCTGCCGCCAAGCACCGTCAGACACCGCCTTCAACGAAAGCCAATGTAGCCGGGCCTCCAAAATGGTGATGGTGCATCACAAAAATGGAGGGGAGAAAAGATCTCAACCCAAAAGCAGGGGAGAAATGATCTCAACCCAAAAGCATAAGAGATGGAAAGAGGAGAGAAGAGAGTGAGAAGAACTTAGGGGGGACTGAGGGTAAGGGAGGAAGGAAGGGAAGAAGAAGGGGGAAAAAAGGAGGGGGGAAGAAAGGGAAATGGGGGCGGCGGTGGGGGAGGAGAAAAGGGGGAAGAAAAAAACCCTAATGCTCCCACTCACTCTCTCTCTAGAATTCTACATCTCTCGACTTTTTTCTCACCTTATAAGCATTAACAACTCCTTTGGATTGAGGGGGAAGCTTCTTTTCTCACCTTATAAGCATTAACAACTCCTTTGGATTGAGGGGGAAGGTGAGAAAAGAAAGGAGAAGAGAGGGAAGTCATTTCCCTCCCTTATTTGGATGACCAAAGGGGTGGGAGAGGAGGAGAAATGGCGAGAATTCAGAAATGGTGAGAATCCAGAAACTCTTACCCCCCCCCCCCCCCCCCCGGGGCGTTTCTCACCAAAAGTGGCGAGATTTGGTGAGAAACGGAGCTCCAACGGCACGTGTGGGCTATCCCGTCTTCAAACTTCCACCGTTGTCCTCGTCTCGTCGAGGAGAAGTCGGATCAGTGGTCAAATCTCAGTCGAAAATGATGACCGGAATGGGAGGGAGAGAGAGTGGTTTCTCACAGTTGTTTGGTTGATACAAGAGAAACTCTTCCCCTTTCTTTGCTTTTCTTTTCTCATTAGTAAGGGAGAGGAATCCCCTTTCTTCTCTCACCATCCAAAGGGCCTGTAAATTGATCCAGGCCACAAGTTGTATGGAAACGCCTGTCAAAATAATCCCAGGCCTCCCACTCTTCCAAATTAAGGGATGGATTCGGTTCACTGTAAACATTTCGGAAATGATCCAAAAAGATTCTGTGAACTTCAGCCTCATTTTTCTGTCCACTCCCCTTGGATATTATTAATGCCTCGGATGCGGAAGCTATGTTTCTGGACTTTGGAAATACAATAAAAATAAGAGGTGTTTCTGTCCCCCAAAGCAACGAAACGTGATTTTGTCCTTTGAGCCCAAAACACTTCTTTTTGTGAAAGCAGAGCCTCAAGCTGATTTCTAACAAAAAAACTTCTTGGGTAAAATTCCTGTCCGAGATCAAAGCATACAGCCGTTAAGAGCTTGGAAAACAAATCATTCAACCTGTAGAGATTTCAGAATCTATTGATCGAATATCGATCGCTATGACCTTAGAACTATCATGAGATAATTAGGTTCCAATCCAATGTCACAAATATTTTTTCAAGATACATATATGGTTCAAGAATCATAGCAGTTGATATCAAGAAAATAGATTTCTAGCTTGATAAAGGTTCTCGATGAGGTATAAAAAATTTATAATTTCCATGATTGGAATAGGTTTAAAAGGCCCAGAAAAGCTCTAAACAAGAGCATTTACAAATTGTGAGATCGAATTCTCCCTTCCTTTTCCTAAACTTTAAGGAGGTGCTTTCGCAGTTGGGGCTAACCAAATTGCTGCGTGCACTTTACCCGTTTGAGTGCTCGTTTTGAGATTGTTTTAATGATAAAAAAAATTCACTTTGTAGAGGTTCAAAACTTTAATTGTCCCAAAATTCAGGTAATTGGATATCCATTAATATTTTTTTGGAACACATTTCTCTCAAGATAAATGAATATAAATAACTTTGATGCAGTATTCCTGAGTCCATTTGTCTCAAGTGGAAAATACTTGATATTCATTGGCATGATTAAAATTATCTCCGTAAAATAAACGATTTAGATCATCAGACAGGGATGCCCTGAAAAGGGCAAACTTGTACTCAAGCCAACCCCAATTGTTATACCACTATTCTTCAAGCAAAACGCTAAAAAAAATCTAATGGGTTTATGTGAAGATTTAAAAAGTGTGCCGAAATGTGTAAAAAATATGGATCCGACTTGGGGTACAGAACATTTGGAACAGAAATGTACCGAGCTGCTTGGGGTACCCACTTTTGGGTCCCACACGAGCGATCCGAACCGTTCATTATTCTTAAAATATTTTTCCGAGGGTCCCCCAAGCAGCTCGGTACATTTTCTGTTCCAAATATTCTGTACCCGTAGGTTTACCAAAAAATATATTAATAAAATTTGATGTGAATGTATTGAAAAACGTAAAATATGGAACTTTTTTTTATTCTATTTTGTTACTGGTGAAAGACTGCTTCAAAGTCAAAATCAGTGGCATTTTCGTTATAAGACTTGATCTTATACCGGATTGTTTCAGGAGTCAACGACCCCAATGTTTAAACTACTAATTTAAACCCAGTGCAAACCCCAGCCTGCCGCCACCCGTCTCTCTCTCTCTCTCTCTCTCTCTCTCTCACACACACACACACACACACACACACACACAAGAGTCTCAAGGATGTCGCTGAGGCTGAGCGCGAGAACCGAGGTTCGCCGCAACAGGTACAAAGTGGCGGTGGATGCGGAGGAAGGTCGGAGGAGGAGAGAAGACAACATGGTGGAGATTCGAAAGAACCGAAGAGAAGAGAGCTTGATGAAAAAGCGTCGACAAGCTCTTCAACCTACTAATCACTTCCCTGTTCAATTAACCTCCCTTGAGAAGAAGGTACCGAACTCTTTAATCGTTACCGCTTTCGGTTTAGGGTGAGCGTTTGACTTATTGAATAAGTTGTACAGATTATGATCATTGTTCGGTTTTAGAAAAATGATTTTTACACTCCCTTTTATCCGCACTGTTTTCTTGCTTTTATTCTAGTGAAATTATCGAACTATTCTCACTTATGAATTCAGTTTGCACATGTCAAGGGTATTTTTGTCATTTCATGTGAACAAAGAGAAGAAAAGAATTGCAAGAGGATAAAGGGGCGTAAAAATCATTTTCCTCATTTTTATTGTGTTTGTTTTTTATAGTTCGCTGTTTACCTAATGGTAAATTGATGTTTCCGTTGGCACGGGTACTGGTACGGATACAATACATGTATGTGGATACAACAATATAGGGTATGAGTAAGAATGACGTAGCGACTTTTATAATTGTATTTTTATGATTTACAGCAATGTAGTGCACGTAATGAGTATACTTCACACAATGCTAACAGTTAAAAGACTTGGGCTATTGCTTTAATAATGCAATATACAGCAACAGTATAATGCCAAAAATGCGAGAACAAAACATAGTTTGATGCCATTATACTGAAAAACTTGGGACCAAAATCTTTATTGTACAATCATGTTAGGCATAAGAAAAAATAAGGCTTATCAACTTAGATTCGTCTCTGTGTGGCGGCGTTGGATACGGCTTGATATTCACTGGGGTACTTCTAGGATATTGCAAAAGCCATATCGGAAATTTTCGGTCCTTGTTTAGTGTATACTCCCCCACTATGTATTTTGAGGTACCATGAAAAGTATCGGTACCCGATATGTTTCTAGTATGAGTATGAGAGAGTTTTAGAAGTACCCATGCTTCATAGGTAATTAGTGACACAGTGATGGTGGATGCAGCAAAGTTAACTGGGGAAGTGCATGTGGACTCAATCTTTCTCATGAACTCGCGAGATAGAACACTATTGTGGCAATTGTGCTTAGAGCTTGGAAGAGTTAATTGTGGCTATTGTTTCTTCCAAAATGGCTCTTTCTTGCAGAAAAAATTAGGTTGAGCGAGTTCATTTTTTTTTATAATCACCCTAGGGGGTGGCCTGGTGGGTTTGGCATACTAAGTGGTAGGGTTTATGGGGTTTTTGATAATTTTGAGGGGCTACTTGTATAACACTTTCGTTGAGCTAATTGTAGATTTCTGTGTCAAATTATTGTGGAGTCTATGTACACATATTCCACCATGTAAGAGGCGGATGCAGCAAAAGTTTCTATAATACTATGTGGTAGCTGATGTTTGTTAACTGTTTGTGATATGACTATTGGAGGCTGTCTGCACACAGAGCTAGCTGTGGGTAATGTTTATCCTAATTGGGGTTTTTGGTCTCCTTTTTTTACATGTGGGGTTATGTGTGGTTTGTTGCAGTTAGAACATCTACCTACAATGGGTGTTTGGGCTGATGATGGCAATTTACAGCTGGAGGCAACGACTCAATTCCGGAAATTACTGTCAACAGGTGATGTTTTGGTCTTGATTCTGTGTATTATTTTCTTCACTTTAGTCAATTTTGTGTTCAATAGGGTTGTAATAAATTTTTACTTTGATTTCTCATCAGAACGTAGTCCTCCAATAGACAAAGTTATTCAATCAGGTGTGGTTCCACGTTTTGTTGAGTTTCTAATTCGGGAAGACTTTCCACGACTTCAGGTCTGACTTACGCTATCCATTGTTAGATTTTGGTTACAGTATTCTGTTGATGGGATTATTATTTTCATTCTTCACTATTCGCAAACTTCTGTAGCTTGAGGCAGCTTGGGCACTGACAAATATTGTGTCGGGGACATCTGAGAACACCAACGTGGTGATTGATCATGGGGCTATTCCCATTTTTGTGAAGCTTCTTAGTTCTCCTAGCGACGATGTTCGGGAGCAGGTATATTCTTCCAAAGATAAAATCTTTTTCTTCCTGTAGTCCTTTTTTCCCTTTGTAATTCTACTTCTTTCTACTTTTGCTTTCATGTTGGCATCAGTTTATTGCTTCTAAATCCAGTCTTCTGTTGTGTTTAAAATGGTAATTTGAAATTACAAGTACAAATGATGGTGGTCGGATCTCTTTCTTTCGGACATGTAGGCAGTATGGGCTTTGGGTAATGTTGCTGGTGATTCTGCCAAATGTCGTGATATTGTCCTTGGCCATGGAGCATTGCTTCCTTTGCTGGCGCAGTTGAATGAGCATACCAAGCCATCCATGATACGAAATGCTACGTGGACTCTTTCAAACTTCTGCAGGGGAAAGCCACAGGCTGCTTTTGATCAAGTTAGTCTCTTAAATGTGCTTTTCCTTCTTTTGTTTTTCTAATTTGGATTTCAAGGTTGGGTTTTAACTTTAGGCGGGCAGTTTTTTTGGACATATTATCACAGACAGGGATATTTTGACGTTTTATTTGTCTTATATTTGGGACAAAAAGTTTGAGGATGCAACTTTTATGTTTCAGTAGGAAATGGAATTTGAATTATATAAGGAGACAATTGTTATGTTTGCGTGGCTACATATAACTACTGACATCCATTTGAAAAGCTTGAGGCCTTGAACTGCATTTTGTGATATCATTTTGACATAATTAACAACACCTTCACAAGTGTTTGACACTTCATGTTATGATAATCAGTTGAACATAACAGTGCATAACTGGATGTATGGACCATTCGGAAATCAAATTGCTGCACTCATGGCTATGTGTCATGTGCTTAACGCTGATGCTTTACGACACCTATACATTAACATTTTTCCTGCTGTCTGCTTCTACATATGTTGGACAGATAAAGCCTGCGCTTCCAGCTCTTCAGCGCCTCATTCACTCAAATGATGAAGAAGTTCTGACGGATGCATGTTGGGCCCTCTCATATCTTTCAGATGGTACCAATGATAAAATTCAAGCTGTCATTGATTCAGGTGTATGCCCCCGGCTAGTTGAGCTTTTACTGTGAGTGTTTTAATCCCAGTCCGCCAGTTGTGTAGTGGTCGAATATGTTTGGTTTTCTACTGCTTTGTATTCATCTTCTGTGGTGTTCCCTGACGCTGAATTTTCTGGCGCCAGTCACCATTCCTCTTCAGTGGTCATTCCTGCGCTTCGTACAGTTGGTAACATTGTAACCGGGGATGACATGCAAACACAGGTATCAGACTATTTGAAACATATTTGTCCTTGCTGCATATAATTGTTTGTTGGTGTTTTATCTTGGATCAGATTTTCTTATTCTTAATGGTTTTTTCTTATTCGTCATAGATTTTCTTATTTTTCATAGTTACTGATGTATTTTGGATCACTTACTTGGATGGTACCATCCTCTGCTTTCCCCAGTGCTTATGGTTTTGTGTTGTGACGTGAGAGATTTATCAGGTTATTTTAGAACATCTACTCTATCAATCTTTGTCTTGTATAAGCCTTTTTTTTTTTGGGTGTGGTAAGGGATAGGTTTGGAAGCTTAAAACTTTATGCTTTGACTTGTTGGATGGAAATGCATTTCGGGACATTCCAAAATGAAATGGTAATAGAAGACCAGCAATATGGGACAGGAGAAGTGTAATAGTACTCCCTCCTCATTTTGTTTTTCAAGTATTTGATTATACGTTGTCCCAAATCGTTTGTCCTATTTGAATAGTCCAAGAAAAAGTATTTAAATCTCCATACTAACCCTTATAATCGAGCAAAAGCAGTTTTAAAGGTACAGGACCAACAATTTTAAATTTGAAGGCTTTTCAAATTTTCAAGTGCTTGATCTGGTTTTTCCCTTGACGGACATCCTAGCAGCTTAGGTTGCATTCCCACGATTAAGTGACTCAAGTTGGAATCTCCTTAAAAATGCCAATTATGGGAAGGTTTTATTATGTGATGCTGTGAGGATTCCCAGAGTTCTCAATGAACATCTAGGATATTCAATTTGAACTTGCCTCTTCTTTTAATGATTCATAGTTTGAGAATCCTTAATTAATGTAAATACTAAATATAGTCATACCTTCATCAACATGTGGTGGTGTTGTTTGGTATTGTGTCCTATATTCTAGCTTCAACATCTTGATAGATGCACTTAAACGCCTATATTTGGTGGATTTATAAGCCTGACTTCTTTTTGCTGATAAAAATGCTCTTTCCATTGTCTCTTGGAAGTGGTAATGCTATATTGGTACATTGCTTGTGTCTTTTCGTAAGCTGGTGTTCTTGTTTTCCTTTGGTCTCAAGTACAAAGGAAGCTTAGCTAATATGGAAGATAAATGTTCATATTTTTTTGTGAAGTCTGGCTGAAAGGTAATGGAAATTTTTTGCCATTCCTCCAGTGTATCATCAACCATCAGGCACTACCCTGTCTCATGAACCTGTTAACTGGAAATTATAAGAAGAGCATTAAGAAGGAAGCTTGTTGGACAATCTCAAATATCACTGCAGGCAAAAAGGAGCAGATTCAGGTAAGTCGTAAAGTCAGGCCTGTTTTTGAAGATGGTTTTGAGTATTGACCTGCTAGGTATAGTGTAGCCTGTTTTCAAGTTTTTAGTGGTTGGGATATTCATGAGATGCGAGACACTGCAGGCAAAAAGGAGCAGATTCAGGTAAGTGGTAAAGTCAGGCCTGTTTTTTAAGATGGTTTTGAGTATTGACCTGTTAGGTATAGTGTAGCCTGTTTTCAAGTTTTTAGAGGTTGGGATATTCATGAGATGTGAGACATTGCCACTTCTGGTACTTTATACTTTCTGCCATTTATGTTTGCTTTGATTCCTTATCTTCTAAACTTTCACAGGCTGTTATTGAGGCTAATATCATAGGCCCTCTAGTTCATCTACTTCAAAATGCAGAGTTTGAGATCAAGAAAGAGGCTGCTTGGGCAATCTCAAATGCTACGTCTGGTGGTAGCCACGAACAAATAAAGTATGACATCACAGCAATTTTGTTCCCTCTTGAGTGTATTTGTATTATGCAGTCTCATTTTACTGTTGGTGACAGGTACCTTGTTAGCCAAGCGTGTATCAAGCCATTATGTGATCTTCTTGTTTGTCCTGATCCGAGAATAATCACCGTCTGTTTAGAAGGGCTTGAAAACATTCTGAAGGTTGGTGAAGCTGACAAGAATTTGGGTCGTACAGGAGATGCGAATCTTTATGCTCAAATGATCGATGATGTTGATGGTTTAGAGAAAATTGAGAACCTCCAGAGTCATGACAACAATGAGATTTATGAGAAGACAGTGAAAATTCTTGAGACGTATTGGCTGGAGGAAGACAGTGAGACACTGCCGCCTGGTGATGCTTCCCAAAAAGAGTTTCAATTCGGGAGGGAGCCTCCTTTTACCTTTGGTGGATTCATTGTCTTCTGAAAGTATGGTACATTATGCTACTATCGTTTGTCATTATTGTGATCTTGATGCTCAACCAACCAAAAATTTCCTTCTTTTTTTTTTATCACGATATGAAATCTTATTGATGAAGGGCTTGATAGCGTGCATGATCACGGTTCTAAAACTCGCTAGGCGCTCCCAGGGCGGCCGTGCACCTTCTAGCTTCCAGGGCCGAGTACTCGGCGCCTAGTCGGGCTAGTTGGTGAGGGTCCTTCTAGCACCTAGGGGGCGAGTACTTGGCCTTGTAGACCTTCTTTTAGAACACTGTGCATGATTATGATGGTGCCATGCACATTTTACTTTCTCCCCCAAACTGCCCCTCTTTTGATTCGAACTAATGAATATTTGTACTTATCCCAAGGCCATTAGGGACACTGACTTTTTTCCCTCTACGATGCTTTTCTGTCTTCTCTCTCCTTTCTCCGCTCCATTAGATTTTACATCACATCCCAGATCACCCACCCTCTGTGGTGATATTTTCTTTACCTACAGACTTTTCACACTCCCTTCTCAAACCTGCAACACTCTGACCAGTTTGGCAGTTTCCTCTGCTTGTGAAAGAATCGAAGCAACACAGGCATGTGTGTCGTTGAAAAAAAAAACTGAAAAGCCTCCTGATATGATTTCTACACTGATGATTTATGAAATATAGAGGTCGAAGAGGATTTGGTCGAAGAAGCTTTGGTTTCTAAGGATCGACCATCATGTTTGAAAATGATCTTATTAAGGAGAAAAGCTTAAACAAAAAGGCAGGGGTATAGGGGCGATTAACAGCCTTGATTTGGAATTGGCGGAATTTATTTATGATAAAAACTTATTTCTGCCGGATGTTCGGGTTGCATATGTTTGATTTGAAGGGGAAATGGAAATTAGAGTTCAGCAAGAAAATTAAGAGGAAGCGAGTGACGGAGAATGAGTTAGGTTCAAACTTCCTATATTAATATGGAAACGGACACGGACACGGGAATTCTAAAAAAATGGATATGGACACGGATACGGACATGGGCATTCTAAAAAAATAGACACGGACACGGAGGGAACACGGCAAAAATAAATAAATAATTAGATATATAAATATATCATATGTGTATGCAGTAACGGTTTATATTTTCTTTTCTTTTGATATATCCATCGAACATATACAAGGACATACAAATATATATATATATATATATATTTATAGATACACACGCGTGCATACACACACTTATCTATATGCAACGAGAGAGAAAGAGTGAGGGAGGGAGAGAGATCATGAGTGTATATGGGGGACACGCATGTCCATGCTGTGTCCCCCTCCAAAAAAATATTTAAGAGAAATGCCAAATGGCGTGTCCCCGTGTCTGATATGCCGACACGGCAACCTCTAGGAGTGTCGGTGCTTTATAGCAAACTCCTTCGTATGTTGGGAGAAAAGACAGTGGGATGGCAGGTTAGTAAGTTGAATAAAATGACATGGCACCATCGTAGCTTTACCTGGCAAGCATTTTCATTTATTAATGATAGGAGATTAACACAAATAAGAAAAAAAGCATCCTTGTTTTGCCAGACAGCCGATGGGGGATAGGCATCACAAGTAAAGAGACCTATTCCTCCAACCCCTCACTTTGCCAAGCAGTGATTCGACTTATTGGCACTTCTTCTAACAGAGCTAGACTCATTTTCGTAATTGAATCTGGAACAATCGTTTTGTTCAAAATGATTAACTCGACATTCTGATTATCTATCGCTCCTCAGATGCTGCCCTCAGTACCAGAAGAGTCCATATAGAGTGGTGATATTTTCGAGAGAGTTGTGCAGACTTACAATGCGCCACCATGTGTACAAAAGACTCAGGTTCCTCTTCACAAACTGGGCATAAGGGATCTGTGGCAGTTCTCTTCCTAAACAACCCTCCTTAACTCGTGTAACTAAGACTTGTTGTGTTCGGAATACAGATCAAAGTTAATAGATTTAGCATCAGTGCATCACTAATTCAACAATAAAAAATTACCTTTATTATGAACTTTGTTCTTCCACTCTGCATTGGCTAATGTGTTCTTTAGATTGAAGGAATGGAAATGAGTTTCTATGGAGTTCAACATCAAATCCACTTATCCAAATGCAGCTTTACATTTATGCATGCTTCGTGTTTTGAAACGTTTGCAAAATCTGAAATTTGCAGGACTTCTGGAAGATTATTTAATCCCAGCACTGGTGGAAGGAAATTAAGATTTGCGACAAATTGTCAAGCGTCGGGACATTTTCTTGTGAACAGTTCTTTCAGGCATGGCCTGAAAGGGTCGCAGAACTAGCTTCAGTTTCCACTTCAGGCGAGAATTAGGTTGTGGCATTTGGACATTGATGCGGGAGGTATTGTTATGTTGATTCTGCAAAGCAGTATTTTGGGTAGCTACGGTTCTCTATTTGGGAGTCGTCGGGAGTTTTGATATGATCCACAATCAACTGTAAGTGTCTGTAGTAGCCGTTATGTTTGTAGCTGAAGTTCATTTACAGTATGTTGCTGGGTGGTTTAGTCACTTTCAAAAGCTCTCTTCCTCAGCTTTGCATTTGTAATAAGTATGAGAATTTTCTCACCCCCTTGGCAGCTTGTATTGTACTAATTGTTTTTCTCCCCTTCTTTCCCGCTTCAAACAGTCATTGTACAGTATTTATGTATTGTAAAATTTGTTTTTCTCCCCTACTCCCCTTCTCTCCTTATTTCGTCTTGTTGGTTCTGTTTGATTTCTGGATCGATTTGTTCCATCTGTTCCTGGCCATCATGGCTGGGGATTATAAGGATAATCTCCCGGGTTTGGATGCTTCTAATCCTCTCTCTGGGAGTGCGCGAGCTGCGTTTTTTAGTTCACCAAAATCTAAGGTTTCACAGAAAATTGATATCATTGAAATGCTTGAGAGGGCTCTCGCCCCAAATTTTGAATACCTGAAAATTGATGCCACGGATGGACCAGCTGTGAAGCAAATCAGAGATTTGAATGCTGAACTGATCAAATTGAAGTGGCTACTGGAGGAAAAGGAGAAAATGTTGAATCTGGCTAAATCTGCTAGTTCTCCAACCGGTATTTCCCATGGCCTTGGAGTTCCGAATGTATCTTGGAAGGATAAGGTTGTGAGTGAAGAATCTGTAGCTCCTCATATGAATCTGCAGTTTTTCTCCCCTATTGTTTCAAATGGTCAGATTATGGTTAGTCCCCCTGAAGATGTTGCAAATTTAGGTGTGGCTAATTGGAAAGATTGTCTGGTTGGATATTTTGTAGATCAACAATTGCCTTTTATGGCTGTGAAAACCATTGCTCTTAAAATTTGGGGAAAATTTGGGCTTTTACTGATGTTGTTGAGGCTGGGCCTTGGCACTTTGGAGGGAGACTGATGGTGCTTAAACAGTGGCTTCCCCAGATGTGTTTACAGATCAATTGAAAAAGATTCCCTTGTAGGCTCAGTTTTATAATGTCCCTCTCGAATCGTGGACTGACGAGGATCTAAGCTATGTTGCTAGTGCAGTTGGCAAGCCTCTATACGCGGATAAGATGACTGAGACTTGTAAGGGGTTGAGCTATGCAAAAATTGGTGTTGAGGTTGATGCAGATTTGGTGTTACCTGAGGCTTTTGATGTGGCTCTAGCTAATGGTACATGTTTTCCTATCAAGAGTTTGTGTAAATTGCGTGATTCTAGACTTTATGTTGAACGTGGTTCACGAAATTGATGTGATAGATGAGTCCCTATTAATTTCTTGGTTTAAGTGCAATTTTTAATTTCATGACTTTTTATTGCACGTCATATTCATTTTGTAAAACTATTTTTACAAAACATTTTATATTCTTGGTCTATTTTTTATTTTTATTTATCAGTGGGGTTAAATTTTTTGTTTTTTTTTGTTTTTCACAAGAAAAGATCATCCCATTACACTGGTGTCAAATCAAACTAACAAGTGGTCTGTTTTTATGCATTGTTTTTGAATCCACTCATCAAAAGATTACAATTTATTGTTTCGATATACTATTTGAAATCATCTACAGAAAAATTGTAATATTTCATTTTTTCGAAATGAAAAGGATTACAAAGAAAAAGTTATAAGTTTGGAAGAATACGTTTTACTTCTTCTTTTTTTTTTTTTGGTTACATCTACTGGAAGTATAATTTCTTCAATGTATGATTTCGTACTTCGTTTTTATTGTTTTAAAGGAGAAACGGCCAGAGGAAACTTTCAAAAGCCAAGTAAAATTTGAAGAGACATATTGGGCTCAATCTTGTGTCTACATCGACTATCCAAACCTTCGATCTAGTTCGTTCCGCAAGGAAGAACATCTCTGCAATAATTATCTTGATTGGATATTTGGATATCGATAAGTATATGAATAACTCATGCAAAATGGTCTTGTATATATAATTTGAAACTTAAGCTGCCCATTTTGATTAGGAACAAACATACTAGTTATTCATGTAGTCATTAATATTCAATCAATTTGATTATTTACACGGACATACTTGTACTTGTACACGGAATATATAAGATTAACGATTTGAATCATCAATGAGAGCTAGCCAGCTAGGGATAAAACCCCAACGGGGGAAAGTGTGGTGGAGCATGGAGGATAGAAGTTTGTAGGGGAGTTACCCTGCTTAGTAAACCTTTGTTCCTTCAAATTTGTATTAATTTATTGGAATTGGATCCTCTCCAGTCCGATTAACGGGCCGTATTGCGTGCTGTCTTCCGGAGAAGAGGGGGCTCAGTTTTCATTAGATATTAGGTGATAATTGGCCTTAAAACATGGGGAACTTCAAAAGCAAAAACCCACATAACCCCACATTAACAATTACTACTAATTAACTTAAGAACATGCCAGCAGACCATCATCCCTTCTTCAGGCCTTTTGTGTCTCTTTCTGTTTTTCTGTTGTAGCCTTGAGTGGGTATTTGGTTGTAGTGGGTGGTTTGTGTAATAAGGCTACGGGGAGCTTTGTCTGATACACATTTGTCAATCATTGGTGGGAGACTGGGTTTTAATTGCTTATTTTGGGAAGCGGGACTACAGGGTCGTAGTGAGTCCCATCTGGCCTTCTATCTCAACACCGACGGCTCGGATTTAATCCAAACTCCAAATGATCCGAGCCGTTCATTATTAGGATTAAAACATATGCATTCATTACCGAGATGGACGGCTGGATGGGCTCAATGAACCCCTCACTACAGAGACCCATACCCCTTATTTTGATATCTAAGTAGTAGTTAATTGGTACATAGTTTTGGGTGCTAAAAATTTGTTGATAAAGAAAAATGCGATTCACTAAGCTCCGTTGTCGGGAATGTTGAACGGAAAATATATTCTCAAGAAAACTAGAGGAAAATGATAGGAGTATTTATTTTTGTGGTCTATTGACAAAGAATTTTGTAGGGAAATTAGAATTTCTTCTTTTTACAGGAAAGTACTTTTCAATGAAAAAATTAATGTTGTAGGACCTACAACTTCCTCAGTGTTTAGTAACTAAACACTAGAAAAGTTAAACTTTAAGGAAGAGGTGGGATTAGACGATTAATCCCCCCACCTCTCCTAATCCCATTTTTGTGTGGTTTTTAATTCCGGGACTATTAGTCTTCATCGGACTAGCAAGTCCTGGTTTTAGAGGAAATCTGGACTAGTGGTAAACTTACCAAAATGGCCCTTAGATGGCTTGGGAATAACACATTAGGGCAGTTCTATGATCCTTAGATTTTGTTTGGTTTATGTTTTGAGAAATTTTTGGTGATGGGAATTAGAGTAATAATTGAACAAAGGACTTATTGGGGGACTGTGTTGAGAGAGAGGGAGGGGCCGGTTCTAGAAAACCAAAACAAAGTGTTTAAGCTCTCTCTGGCAGCATCCTTGCATCAAATTTGGGAGGAAAAGAAATAGTAGAGTTTTTCAACACACAAGTGCATCTGTTCACCAGGTGAATACTTAGGTCATTACTGATCTATGCTTAGCTTGGAATGTCTCACCTAGAGTGTTTAATGTACCTTAATTGTCCTCTTCCAGTTAGTGCTGCTAAAACTCTGGTTGTGTTTGCTAAAACTAGCTTCCTTTCTGTAGCAGCCGAGGACACAAGGACTAACTAGGGTTCAGTAGGGGGTAATCCCCCCTTGGTTCTCGGTAGGGTCCCAATCTCGCCGAGGGAAACAGGTACTAGGGACCAAACGCTCGGATACACGCCATGGCGGGCTTACCTCTCATTTGTCAATCCTTTGGCGGATACAGTCTGTCGGAGGATGCAACGCACGACAACCTTTGGGGTTGGGGCGAAAGGGTCCATTTAAACTACCGACGGGCCATGGGACCCCACGCCAAGAGAACTTGGAATCGACGTCAACCAGGCCTTTGACGTGGCTGAAGGCGAGTCATCTGTCGAGCGATAGTGGATTATGGAGTAAGGACGAGCCGAGAGCCATAAGAGCCAGGGCTTAGACCAAGGGTATTTGGCGGTGTGACAGGCAACAGATAGGATTGAAGTGGTGTCAGGCGGTGTCTGGACGGTGCGCTCGAGGCGTCTGATGAACCATGTGAAGGACCGGGGCGTAGCCGAGAATTGTTAGCTGTTCAGGCATGCAAGTAGGATGACGTTAGCCGAAGCGGCGAAACACTCATTACTCACCCATGTGGGTGGTCAGGGAAGGACGGCGCGTGGAGGACACAGTACGCATGGTGGGGAAGCTTCCCTTTGCCTATAAAAGGGAATCTCACTCACCAAATAAAGGGTTCTTCCTCTCACTCTCTCTCTCTCTCTCTCTCTCTCTCTCTCTCTCTCTCTAAAAACATACCTCTTCCCATACTTTTCTAGCCATATTTCTCACCGCCGGTGACTTACTAGATCGTCGGAGTGTCTTCTCGGGCCACCACCGTCTTGGCTAGGCGCTAACGGGGGTGCTACTTGTGCAGGTCTTCTTCTCAAGTGGGCTTGCAAGATCTCAAGCCATCTTTACCCCTCTTCTCACCCTTTCTACCCGTTCCATAAAGATCACAGAGGTTCACTAGAGAAGCAAACCCCACACTTTCTATTGTAGGTTTGGAATTTGGATTGGACTTTGGATGCTTAAGTGCCTTGTTTTGTTGGTTTTGTTTCAGGGAATCCTTAGCTTTGGTGTTTGGCCAATAAATTTAAGTTGCCCAAAAAACATTAAAATTTATTAATAAACGTGATCATTGGAAATCATTACATATTTATTTCAGGAGTGCCATCATTTTTGAATCAGAATTCTCTCTCATGTGATGATCCTCTATTATGGCTCTCATGTGATGCAAAAAATGACTCATCATGGTCCCACTTTACGATCCGAGCCATTCATCGTACAATTTTCAATGTTTTCTTTGTCTATACAAAAAAAATGGCGTTGATTACACGGATAGCATGCACTTTTTTTTTTTCTTTTTCATGTGCATGGGAGTATAAGGTGCCTATTAACACATAGAAATAGACGGTCCAACATTGACTGTTAATTTCTGACATGACCAGTATGGTCTGACCAAGTATTTATTAATGTCTGATCAACCTTTTTTTTTTGGAAGCGTAAGAACTTCATTAATAGCAATAAAAGTAAAAGACGCCGGTGACAAGCGAATACCAAACAAAGGCCTAAGGCACATAACACAATATATTGATCCGCAAAATACAAAAACTATGCTATCACCAGTAGATTTAAAGGCGCCAACGACAAGCGATTGCCAATAGAAGGCCGAAAGAACAGAGTACGGTGTGACAATGTGTATGAAAAAAATAAAAAACAACAAGAACATGAAAAACTAAGTTACGTGCGTCTAAAGGACACCACCAGAGTAAAACGCAACCATTTTCGAGGAAGCCAAGAATAGAAGCTCATAGACTAGATCCTCTTGCCAAACAACCAACAACAACAGACCTAAACACATACCCCTTAAAACAAAACACAACCTACATGCATATATCTAACAAAAAAAAAAACCCCTGCATGCATATATCTGACAAAATAGAGCCGATCAGATCAGACAGGGAAGGGGAAAAACAAAAGAGGGGGGCCGGATCCGACCGGAGGAGAGTAGAAAATGAAAGGTAACCCGATTGGATGGGGAAATGGGGGGCCAATTAGGTCAGGTAAGAGGAAACATCAGATCGGACGAGAAGGGGCACATTGAAAAATAGGGAGTAGACCGGCTGGGGAAAGAAAGGGAAAAAGGAAAAGCCATTCGACAGGGATGAGGGGATTAGGCTGAAGCAGAGCTATAGTGAAGGAAGGGGATATATACATGCATGCTTATTGATTCGACATGGGCGACACATCAGAGCTCACCGGAGCAACGAATCGCTAGGGCGGCCATCACAACAGGAGCTTACACCAATGCCTCTAACGAGATGCTTCACTACAAGAGAAAACACATTTGGCGACCAAATCAAGTTTAGTCGCCGATTGTAGCACCTTCAGCGACCAAATTTTGTTTGTCGCCGTATGTAATACTTTTGGCGACAAAATCGTTTTAGTCGCCATATGCAGTACTTTGGGCGACCAACTCAACTTTTGTCGCTGATTGTAGACCCTTTAGCGACTAAAATGTTTTTGTTGCCATAAGCAATACATTTGGCAACCAAATAAATTTTGGTCGCCGTATGCGATGCCTTTGGCGACCAATTTTTTTGTTGTCGCCTATGCAATGCCTTTGGCGACCAAACATCGGCTTTGGTCGTGCAATGTTTAGTGCCAAAAATTATACAACGCAAAATTATTAGCGTCAATACAATAAAATAATGTTATACATTTGTTAATGTAAAAAGGAATATACGAAAAGATAATACATATAAATAGTTTCTGACAAATGGAACATAAATGCATGGGTAGCTCAGTGGTTAGGTGTTGGGTTAAGAAGTGGGAGGTCGTTGGTTCAATTCTTGGCAGGCCCATGTGTCACATTATTATTATTATTTTTTTCCGTATGAACTTTTGGCGACAAAATATTGGTCGCCGATGCAGTACCTTTGGCGACAAAATTTTTTAGTCACCGTATGGCTAACCTTTGGCGACCAACGAGATTTTAGTCGGCGTATACATTCCCAGACGAGGTTTCGGCGACAAACTGGGCGACTAAAATATTGGTTGCCAAAATATTAGGGCGACTAAAAACAACCCTTTGGCAACAAATTTTTTGGTCGCGGAAAGCGATTTCTCTTGTAGTGCTTATTGTAGATCTAGAAACTAACAAAAAAAAAACACGGGAAAGGAGGAGGGGGGAGGCCGATCCCATGATGTCCGGTAAGGTTGGCACCGAAAACTGGCCAAGTAGGCAGTCTATGATCCCCCCCCCAGCGGTTGCTAGGATTTTTTCTGTAGAAGAGAGAGAGAGAGAGAGAGAGAGAGAGAGAGAGAGAGAATGTGTGATCAGCTTGATCTATTGAGTCTTCACTAATGTTCGATCAACTGGATCTTTTTTGAATGATAAAATTAGGGGTAAGCATGGGGAGGGTCTGTCGGGCTCGGGTCGGCTCGGGTCGGAGTTGATCGGGTTGGAAAAAACGGCACCTGAAACTGAACTGAACTACCCTAGAAAACCGATCGGATCGGGTTCCTCGGGTCGGGTAGGTTCAGGTTGGTCACGTTACCTGAGCAACAACTCACATTTTTCAAATCAGAAAAAAAAAAATCCTTTGACTACAGAGTTCCATAGAAAACAAAAATCTAACGCTTCAACTTCAAAGTTCCACACGAAAACAAATCAACAACTCATCACAGTTACAGACTACACACACACACACACACACACAGACACACAGATAGAGGAGTACAAATCTGGACGTGGCGGAGGGTTGGAGGCGGTGAACACACTGAACGACGGCCTAATCCTCGCCATCATTTGTATCCTCTCCTTCGCCGGCGGCTAGAGGCAAGTGAGAAAGGGCGTGGGATGGGCTGAGAGAGAGAGAGAGAGAGAGAGAGAGAGAGAGAGAGGGGGGGTTAAGGTGTACGATCTGTAGTGGATGGCAGTGGATGACGTGGCGGTCAGCCGACTGGATTGGGGGGGGGGGGGGGGGGGGGGGGAAGGGGTGGGGGTGTGAAAAATGTGAAGGATTTAGAAATATATATTTTTTTGGGTTCAGAAATAAGGGTTCAGAAATATTTGAGTGTGTTATATACATACACACATATATGTGCAATGAGCTTCCTATCCAAACCATTAACTTACGGACTCTGTCTAGACCAAATCTCGACGATCCGAACCGCTCAATGTGTTTACAACGTGATTCTAAGGGTCCTCGCGAGAAATAAAAAAAAATAATACCGAGAAGGGTTTGATCTGAGCAGTTTTTATGCCCTTAAAAATACATTTTAAATACATTGAACGGTTCAGACCATGAAAATTTGATCGGAATCTATGAGGTGTGGACTTCGAGGGTGTGGATTGGAAGTTTAGTGCATATGTGTGTGTGTGATCGGGTCGAGTCCGGTCACCCGACGTCCTAAACCCCAAACCTGACACCTGACCCGAACTCATGGGGTTACTATTATTTCAACTTGAACCGGATCCTATGACCTTTCAGAACCACCCAAAACCCGTTGGGTTGTGGTTTGGGTCTAGCCTTGCTCACCCCTAGATAAAAAATGCAATTGAATACTCCCTTCATCCCCATTTAGGGCTGTAAACGAGCCGAATCGAGCCAAACCCTATGAGGTTCGGGATCAATTCGTTAAGGTATAAGTCAGGCTCGAGTTTGGCTCGGGTTCGATTCGAACCTAGACAAGTGGGCTCGAGTTCGGCTCGTGAAAAAATTTCAAAGCTCGGGCTCGGCTCGGTAGGCTCGAATCAAGCTCGGTAGGGGCTCGTTAGCAATGTAGAACACAAACTAAGAGGGGAAAGAGATATGCTTCAAAACAATGTTACATGTAGATCTACCACAATAATCAAGAAATTAAACAAAAATAAACAAATCTACCACAATAATCAAGAAATTAAACAAAAATAAACAAATCTACCATAATAATCAAGAAATCAAAAGAAAAAGAACAAAAAAAAAAAATTGAGAACTAAATAGAGTACTCTAGTTAGGGATAAAACTCATCTGTTCTTAGTAGAATACTCTAGTTAGGGATAAAAGAATAACAAATTACATAAAAGTTTCTTAACTATAAAATATTTACATGTAGACCCCTAAAGTATTATCAATTATATTTTGACCTCAGGTTCGCGAGCCTAACCTAGCCGAATCCACTTAGGTTCAGGTTCGGCTCATTTATGGAACGAGCCTAATATTGAGGTTCAAGTTTGTCAGAATAGTTTATGTTTATTTGTCCCACATTGCTTAGTTATGTTAAGTAGCATCTCTCGTGACAATATAAATGAAGCTCTTTTGTGTTAGGGTTAACTTAACACCCTTACACTTCTCTCTCTCTCTCTCTCTCCTAAATAACATGGTATCAGAGCCAAACATTGATCCACCTTAACCACCAAATTGCTGCCATCCAAGAAACCCTAAATCTACCATAGCCACCCATCCCTACTACCTTGTAAACCCTAAATCGAAACCCAAATAAAAACCTATGTTTGAAACCCCTCTCCAATCCCAAAATTGACCTCTGAAAATACAAATCAAGACCACAATCGACCAATCCACGAACCCAGACTTCAATCACTGTTCATCGCGACTACTGTTCGCGCACTGTTCATTGTTCATCGTCACTGTTCACAGGTTACTGTTCATCGTCGCGCTGTTCACTGTTCATCGATCACTATTCATCTCAATTTGGTGGTGATTATTTGTGTACTAGTATTGCATCTGTCAGTAGTTGTTCTCGTGGTGGTTTGACTATGTTGGTTTTCAGTTAGTTGGTAGACGAAGTTGATCGGTTGGTGGGTTGGTGGCTATTCGTTACTGGTGTTGAAGTAGTGGGTTGATTAGTGAGTTGGTTTGTTGGTAATTACTTTTTCTCTCTGTTATTTGGCAACATGTCTGAGGAGAAGTTTGCTTCTGGTTCTAGTTCTGGTTTTTTTGCAGAGAAGTTTGCTGGTGGCTTTTCTTTCCATTATTTGGCTCTCGGCGCTCAGTTGATTAGTTATTTATAGTTGTGGGTGGTTTCTTCTGCTAGAGGTAGCGGTTGGTTGATTTATTGGTCAATTTTTGATTTGTTGGTAGATGTTGATTTCATACGGTGGATAGTAGTGAAGTTCGTTGGTTGTTTGGTTGCTAGTAGATTTCGAGTTGGTGTTTGGGTTTGTTTATGATGAAGTCTGCTTCAGTTGTTTCTGGTAGTTTTGGCCCTGGTTTTAGTGGTCGTAGTTCTAATTTCCGTCGTCGTCGTGGTTTTGATTGTGGTCGCATGTCAGGGGGAGGTAGTTCCTGTCGTGGTAGTTTTGATTATGGTACTCGACAGTGTACCCATTGTGGGGGTACAAATCATATAGTTGAGTATTGTTATGATCTTCATGGTTTTCCCCAGGCTCAACCGGTTGCTATTTCTGAGGATGCTGGACAGTTTACTCATTCTTCGGCCAACAGTAGGGTGACTATCTTAGCAGAGGAGTATCAATAGTACCAACGCCTATTGTCACTTCAGACAAGTTCTTCCATTGTTACGTTATCTCAGACAGGTTCCTCCGTTGCTTGCATTGCGTCTTTTCATTCTTCTAATCATTGGGTTATTGATTCTGGTGCATCTGATCATATGACTGGTACTCCTTCTATTCTTTTCGGTCATCAGTCTCTTAGTAAACCATATCGTGTTACCTTAGCTGATGGTTCTACTACCAATGTTACTGGTTTGGGCTTTGTTCATGTTACTTCCTCTCTTACTTTGGACTCCGTACTGCAAGTTCCTCGTTTTCCATTAAATCTTATGTCTGTTAGTAAACTTACCAAGTCTTTGAATTGCTCAGTCACATTCTTCCCTAATGGTTGTGTGTTTCAGGATCTCAAGATGGGGAGGAAGATTGGTGGCGGTGTTGAGCATGGTGGCATGTATTACTTCACCGATGATTTCCACCCGAGCTTGGTTGCTCTTCAGTCATCAGTGTCACCATATCAACATCATTGTCGTCTTGGTCATCCATCACTTGAGAACCTTAAAAGGCTAGTGCCTTCATGTAGCCGTGTGGATGCTTTGCCATGTGAAGTCTGTGAGTTTAGCAAACATCATAGGGTATCTGATAGGCGCGCAATATCTCAAGATATAAGCGCCTAAGTAGGGCGAATTAGTGCATTAGAGGCGCGATTTATTCCATTTTTCACTTGATGCGGTGTTGTCTTGTGTTTTGGTATTGTTGTGTTTGTTTTGTAGGAAACGGGCCGGAGGAGCACGTAAAGTGGACACATGACATTGGGCATGCTGGGAACCGGTGGGGCCCAAGTAAGGACGAGCCACAAGTTGAAAAGTCAATTTGAAGGTGTCGATATCGATACAGGTAAAACCCTGTATCGATACCGAGGCACTAGTGGGCAAACAGAATGTACCTGTATCGATACAGTCATTTAACTGTATCGATACCGGATGGGCTTAAAATCAGCCGATTGTCTTGTCACATGTTTGACTTCGGGTGGACATAAATACCTCGTTTTTGTTCCGAATTAGGGTTCGCACTTTGTTTTGTTTTTGCTTCCAAGTAGTAGCCGATTTTTCCTCTGGAGATTCAACTTCCCGGAGACTTTTGCATTGAAGTTTTTGGAGTTTTTGTTTGCAGATTACAGTATTGCTTCCGGTAACTTTCTCTAGTTTACATTAATCTCAGTTTTTGGTTGATCTTTTAGTTTAATCTTCTTCCGAGTTATATGAGCATGTTTTGTTTGAAATCTTGCTGTTCGTTCAAGTTAATATGAGTGAGTAGTCGCATAGGTATGGTCGCGGGGTGATTAACACGCCATGGCTAGGACTGGGTATGTCTTCGCTCCTATTTCCAGAATTAATAATGGGAAAGGCAATTTTAGGTTATTAAAGAGCTTCCGTTGGACGTATCCGGGCATTGTCGGAGCCCATGTAACGCGGGGAACGGGGGACCAAAACTCGTTCTTCGCTGTACACGGGTAAACGACGACCACAAGGATTCGCATCTTTCGGGGTACCTTTTTCTCTCTAAAATCAAATATTTTTAGAACACCGAACGGAGCGGAACTGTCTGGGCTTGGTCACTGGTGTTATGAACCCTACGACCGTACTTGTTTTTAAATAGTTTAAGCAAAACCAAATTCTCTTTAGTTTAGTTAATTCTCCCATCAAATTCCAAGGGGTGGCTACCTAAGAGCCGTTTTAAATCTTACAACCCGAGTTTTTAGTCAAGCACTCTCCACCGTCCCTGTGGATTCGATTCCGGTCTTACCGGGTATTGTGCTACACCGCTCTCCGCCCTACGCTTGGGGCAACCCAGTAATTTAGGTCTAGGATTTCGGTCAAGCAGTATCTTTTTCTCCTAGGGTTGAGAGTCGTGCATTGCGTCCTTTTGAGTTAGTTCATTCTGATATTTGGGGTCCAATGCATGTTCCTAATAGTTTTGGCTTTCAATATTATGTTATTTTTGTCGATGATTTCTCACGTGTTACCTACCTTTATCTCATGAAAGCAAGGTCCGAGTTATCTTCTATTTTTAAGTCATTTTATATTGAAATTAAAACTCAGTTTGATACTTGCATTCGCATATTTCGTTCTGATAATGCCCGTGAATATTTTAAAAATAGTCTTTCTCAATTCTTTGATGATCACGGTATTATCCACCAGTCTTCTTGTGCTCGGACTCCACAACAAAATGGAGTTGCCGAACGCAAGATTCGACATTTATCAGAAGTTATGCGTGCAATGTTATTTCAAATGCAAGTTCCTAAGTCTTATTGGAGTGACGCAGTTCTAACTGCCTGCTATTTGATTAATCGTATGCCCTCTACTGTTCTTAGAGGTCAAATACCGCATAAAGTATTGATTCCTAGTCGTCCCCTTCACTCATTACCCCTTCGGGTTTTTGGGTGCACATGTTATGTTCATGCTTTGGATTCTGACCAGAGCAAACTTGACCCTCGCTCCATTAAGTGCATTTTTCTTGGTTACTTTCGGACTTAGAAAGGGTATAAGTGTTATTCTCCATCTTTACGTAGTCATTTTGTGTGTGCTGATGTCACATTTAATGAGTCATTCTCGTTTTATTCGGAGCCTGTTAGTACAAATGATCGGTTTGCATCTGAGTTTGTGTTTCCTATAGCTGTCTCGTCAGGTACTGGTCTTCCTCCACCAAAACCTTTGCAGGTGTATGTTCGTCGTCCTAAACTTCCACCTGCGCCATCAGAGCCATCTCAGCCTGAGCCATCTGAAAAAACAGCCCCTCCTTCACCCACCTCTCCGTCTTCTCCTCCGTTGCGGGATCTTGACGACCTTGATCGTCCTATTGCCCATCGTAAAGGTATTCGGTCATGCACTATACATCCTATTGCTCAGTTTGTTTCCTATAATCATTTGTCACCATCCCTTCGTGCTTTTACTACTTCGGTCTCTTCTGTTTTTGTTCCTAACACTGTTCAGGAGGCTTTATCTGTTTCTGAGTGGCGGCAAGCTATGGAGGCTGAGATGTCTGCTCTTCATCATAATGGCACTTGGGAGTTGGTTCCTTTTCCTGCTGGTAAGACTACTGTTGGCTGTCGTTGGGTATTCACAGTCAAGTATCATCCGGATGGTACTGTTGAGCGATATAAGGCCCGCCTTGTGGCCAAAGGCTATACACAGACTTATGAGGTTGATTATGCAGAGACCTTTTCCCCAGTTGCCAAGATAAACTCTGTTCGGATTCTTATTTCTCTTGCTGCTAATCTCGGTTGGCCATTATTTCAATTGGATGTCAAGAATGCCTTCTTACATGGTGATCTGCTCGAGGAGGTCTATATGGAGCAACCTCCTGGTTTTGTTGCTCAGGAGGAGCGTTCTCAGGTTTGTCATCTTCGCAAAGCCTTATATGGTTTGAAACAGTCCCCTCGAGCTTGGTTTGGTCGGTTTAGTGATGCTGTGTTGCAGTTTGGTATGCGTCGATCTCATTCGGATCACTCTGTTTTTTCTCTTCAGTCAGAGCGTGGGAAAATAGTGTTGATTGTGTATGTAGATGATATCATTATTGCTGGAGATGATCAGAAAGGTATTGATGAGTTGAAGCAGTTCTTACAGCGTCAGTTTCGTACTAAAGATTTGGGTAAGCTACGGTATTTTTTGGGTATTGAGGTAGCAAGATCCAAGGATGAAATTAATTTGTCCCAATGGAAGTATGCATTGGATATTCTTGAGGAGACCAGTTTGTTGGGAGCAAAACCTGTGGAGACCCCAATGGATCCTGATGTGAAACTTTGTGTTGATCAGGGGGAGATATTTTCTCATCCAGACCGGTATCGTCGCTTAGTTGGTAAACTGAATTACCTTACCAATACACGTCCTGATATCTCTTTTTCTGTCAGTGTGGTGAGTCAATTTATGACAGTTCCCCGGCTTCCACATTGGGAAGCCGGTCTTCGTATTGTAAAATATCTTAAGGCTCATCCTGGACGTGGTTTGTTTTATCGGTCTAATGGACATTTGCGTATTGAAGCCTTTACCGACGCTGATTGGGCAGGATCACCATCTGATAGAAGGTCCACTACAGGGTACTGTACTTTTGTTGGAGGCAATTTGGTCACATGGAAAAGCAAGAAACAAACAGTGGTCGCAAGGTCCAGTGCAGAAGCGGAGTATCGAGCCATGGCACACACATCTTGTGAGATTGTGTGGTTGAGAGCTTTAATCAAGGAGTTAGGTTTTGATGTGGAGTTATCTATTCCTATGTATTGTGATAATCAAGCAGCAATACATATTGCTTCGAATCCAGTATTCCATGAGAGAACGAAACATATAGAAGTTGATTGTCACATTGTTCTTGAGAAGATAGATAGTGGTGTGTTATCTACTCCATTCGTTTCTACAGGAGCTCAGTCGGCTAACATCTTCACCAAACCTTTTGTTTAAACCACGATTGGAGTTGCTTTGCGACAAGCTGGGACTTATTGATATTTACTCTCCAGCTTGAGGGGGAGTGTTAGAATAGTTTATGTTTATTTGTCCCACATTGCTTAGTTATGTTAAGTAGCATGTCTCGTGACAATATAAATGAAGCTCTTTTGTGTTAGGGTTAACTTAACACCCTTACACTTCTCTCTCTCTCTCTCTCTCTCTCTCTCTCTCTCCTAAATAACAAAGTTCAGTTCGTTTAGTAGACAAATCGAACTCGAACGAGCTCTTACCAAACCGAGTCTCGAATAGTTCGCGAACGGCCCAGTTCATTTACAACCCTATTCCCATTTAATAGTCCTTTTTGGAATTCAACTAAATAAGGGAACACAATCATTGCACCTTTAAAAATATGTTTTCCTCATTTTGCCTTCCAATTATTATTTTTTTCTTACTCTTCTAGGATTATTAATTTAAAAATAGAAGGGTAAAAAATGAAATTTATTTTACTCATTTCTTTTTGAAATGAGACAATCTCATCTTTGTGAGTGGAGGGGGACGGAGGGAGTAAACAAATTAAAGAACATGAATCACATAAAGATCACATTACACAGAAGAAGTCCTTATTCATAAATTCTACAGACAATTGGAAATGTAAGATACATATTCGGAATATAGTACCCAAATGCCCACTCGTGCATGTTAAAAGACACGTGGTCTTGCCTCCTTTTCCCCCTTTAGAATTATGGCGTGTGTGCTGTGGCACAAAGCCACAAAATTTCTTATCCACGGGCGTTTCCGTAATTTAACTGTTCATCAGGGGACTAGGGTTTATCTATTCGGTGCATCCACTCCACCGAGCACACCATGTCGGTCCCTTAATAACAACACTCCCTTCACTAGAAAAACACAGGTCTCTCTCTCTCTCTCTCTCTCTCTCTCTCTCTCTCTACATTTTTTCGTTTCTCCATCTGATCCATCCTCTTGCCTCCTGAATCCTCCTGATTACTGCCATATCTGTGCATTGGGTTTTGTTTATCAAAGCCCTTTCTCCAATGCAAACATAAAATCCCCTCTCCCTCCCTCTCTCTCTCTCTCTCTCTACATTCTTTTTCTCTGTTCCCCTATCTCTCTACATCTCTGTTCTTTCCAAGATATGATTAGGGTTTTTCTACTCCCATCTGGAATAGTACTTTTGTAGCCTTCAATACCCACCCAAAACATATCTGCCTCTGTTCTAGAAATCCTCGAGACCTAATAATGAATCAGGTTCAAAAGGTGTGTCAATGTTCAATCACGAGCTCACTTATTTCTAATCTGTACCCATTTCGTCATTATAGATTTCATCATTGGGTTGTTTTTCCTTTTTTGCAGGAATCGGTGCCTGAAGAAATGAATGAGATCAAGAAATTCTGTTCCGATTGCAAAACCAGTAAAACCCCCCTCTGGAGGTGTGGTCCATCTGGGCCCAAGGTTAGCCCAAAAAAACCCAGTTGATCTTTCTGTGATCTTGGTTTAATCAAATGTGTTTTCAGTTTTTATCAAAACAAAAATGGGTTTCTCTATTTTCCATTTGAGAAAAAACCCAGTTGATCTATCTGTGATCTTGATTATATCCAATGGGTTTTCAGTTTTTATCAAAATGAAAAATGGGTTTCTCTGTTTTCAAATTGAGAAAACCCAGTTGATCTATCTGTGATCTTCGTTTTGTCAAATGGGGTTCTCAATTTTTTCCATTTTAGAAAAATCCAGTTGATCTGTCTGTGATCTTGAATTTATCTAATGGGTTTTCGGTTTCTTAACTCTCATGTGTGTGTCTTGTTCTTGTTGCAGTCCCTGTGTAATGCTTGTGGGATAAGGTATAGGAAGAAAAGGAGTGCGACGGTTGGTTTGAACAAAGGGTTAGAGAAGAAGAAAGAGAAATCAACCACCAGCAGCCTTACCATCGCCGCAGCCGCCACAAGCTGCGACGCTTCCTCGATCGCCGCCGCGAAGAATCCTAGTGGTGGCGGTGATGGTGGTAGTGGCAAGGGGGGTAATTTGTGCGAGGGTTTGAGGGTGAGATTGGTGGCTTTGGGGAAAGAAGTGGTGATGTTACAGAGGCAGAGGTCTCCAATGAAGAGACAGAGGAGTGTCAAAAGGAAGTTGGGAGAGGAAGAACAAGCTGCTGTTTTGCTGATGTCTTTGTCTTGTGGATCCGTTTTTGCTTAGAAAAATACATTGAGAAAAAATGGGTCAAAAAAGACCCTAATTAGCCAACTTTACCTTGTTTTAGTTAGTGTTCTTTTTTGGTGTTTTTATGGGGGAAAAAGTAAGGGTGTAATACCCATGTCATATCTTTTTTGGGTGGTTTATGGAAAGTGATGGGTGGGTGGGGATCTTTGTAATGGAATTTCCTCATTGATGATGTACATAAGATGGTTCAATGAACTAGGAATTTTTGTTGTATTTACTTACAATTGCAATGTGCCAAAATTTGATGAAATTAATCTATAATCCGGGACACTGTCACGTGTTGTTTCGAACCACTCTTTGATATGCGTATAAATTTAACATAAATTTTGGGTTGGGATCTTTATGTAGTTGCTGGGGGAATGGAAGTTCCTCATTGATGATGTACATATGATGGTTTAATGAACTAGGAATTTTTGTTGTATTTACTTACAATTGCAATGTGCCAAAATTTGTTGAAATTAATCTATAATTCGGGATCACCGCCACGTGGTGTTTTAAACCACTCTTTGATATGTGTGTAAATTTCACATAAATGTATGATTCTAGAGTTGTTCGGAGCACTACGTGCGGTGTTCCGGACTATTGAATAATCACTACAGAATTTATGTTGACTAGGAAGTAGATTCCATTTTCATTGCAAATGTTGACAATCATGTTCTCATATTGTTCTTGTTCTGTGAATCTGGAGGGAATCTTGGGGTTACGAGGGAAGAAGCATTTCAAGACAAATGATCCTTCTTGATGTCATGTGGAATCCTCTTGTGGTGACAGGTGACACAGATAATTTTCATTTATAAATGCCCAAAAGAACTCATAATGAAAACATGTAGATACTCAATTGCAGTGTCTTAAATTCTTTGTACTTGATTCTTTGTTTCGATTTACCACGTAATCCATTGGAAATGATTTATTGGAAAATCATGAAAATCTGAAAATCAATGGAAACAAAATGGTGATTAAAATTTGAACTGTGTAGTTGACAATCGATTGAAACAAAATGGTAATTAAGGTGCGTGTGACACTGTATTTAGGACAAATTTGTCCCTTTTCCAAAATGGTGATTAAAAATCGAACTCTGTAGTTGAAAATCGATTGAAACAAAATGGTAATTAAGGTGCGTATGTGTTTGATTCTTTTGCTTCTTTGTAATGAAAAATGATTGTGTGCGAGCATGCCAGAGAGAGTTTCAATCTCCTCCCTCGGATTAACTTTGGAAAAATCAAATCTAATCAGGTGATTGTGTTTTATTGGTTCATTTACCTCAATTAAGAGGATTTTTCCTTCAAAATGAAGAAATGCAAACCAATATACTTAGGAAATCAAAGAACAACAAAGAAACAAGATACTTCGATTGATAAATCAAAGGTAAACTTACTTCGAAATTGCCTTCAACTTAAAATACAAGGTAACAAGAACTTTGAACAATTAATTGTTACAAGAACCGAGATTAATCCTAACTACTTCATAATCTACTTCGAACTGAGTTCAAAATTCTAAAACTACTTGCCAATGAACAAACCAAGCATCATTTTTTGATAGCTGTTTGTTGAAGATTTGTTCGAGGGGTTTTCACTCTTTAACTTCTTTTATTTATAGGCACTGTTTGCGATTTGAACTTCCGGCTCAGAGAATTTGAACTTAGCTTGCTTCAAACTCCATCTTTGCACTTCAAATTGTCAGTTTATTCCCTCCAATAGATCTGAACTCGTTAATCTTCCTTCAAAAGTTTTAATTTGAATCTGCACAGTTACTTATCCAATTCAAATGATTAAGTGCTATAGGAAATAACTGTCTTGCATGATATACTCCACGTGTCCTAACTATCAACTACCTTGTTTCATACGTTACACGTGGAGTTCATGCATTTAGCAGTTGAAATCAGGGCTTCGAAGTCAATTTATTAAATCAGTTTGACTTGTAACTGCCAATAACTGCTTTTCAAACATGAGAACTAATACGACATCGTATTAATCCCTCTTTACTTCAGTAATCCAGTGCATCTTCATTGACACATATTTGCCAACGTTTGGCATAATTGATTACGTGTCGCTTAATTATTGGATTTTTTAATTTTATATGTAAACATACCCCCCACATTAACATCGTTATTCAAGGTATTTGAATACTGTTAATGTGCCTTTGCAGCTTCGAATTCCCGTAAACTTCTAAAGTGGAAGGTATTGGCAGTTCTTGTCACTTCCAATGAGAGAAATACAATCAAGTCTTACGTTTCCCATGAGGGATTTATGGATAATGGGCAACTAATCCACACGTTCTCCACTCACAGGAACTTGAATCGTTTCAAACTCAAAATTTTAATCTATAAAAGAATTCAATCACTGATAAAATCAATCACCAATTCGTGCTCCAAACTTTACTTTCATCTCTTTAAACTCAAATCAATCATGGCTGATGTTGCTACTACTCAAAATGCCTTCGAAAACATGGACTTTAATGGTCACAAACCTGTTGAAACTCCATTGATTCTGATATGACAATGATATCATCAATATAACACTCCAAAAAACCCCCAATTATTTTATGAAAAATAGTGTTCATTGCTCTTTGATAAGTAGCACCTACATTTTTTGGCCCAAATAGCATTTTGATCCACTCAAAAGTCCCAAGATTACCAGGGGCTTTAAATGCAGTTTTATGAACATCTTCCTCAGCTATACAAATTTGATTATACCCTGAATGGCCATGCAGAATAGACATGATCTTGTGACCAGCAGAACCATCCACAAGCATGTCTACTACAGACATTGAGTATTCATCCTTAGGAGTTGCAGTGTTTAGATTTCTAAAATAAATGCAAACTCTAATTTTCCCATTTTTCTTGATAACAGGAATAATATTTGATAGCCATTCTACATATCTTGTTGTTCGAATGAAACCAACATTTAAAAGATTTTGAATTTCCTTCTTAACCAATGATATGGTTTCAGGAGACATTTTCCTTGGAAGTTGTTTAAAAGGTTTGCAATTGGCTTTAATAGGCAATCTATGCTCAACTAAATCTCTACTCAAACCTGTCAATTCTTTATAATTCCAAGCAAAGCATTCCTTATTTTCTTTAAGCACTGCAATCAACTTGGCCTTCGAAGTAGCATCAAGCTCTTTATTGATATGCATAGTATTTAGAACAATCCCGTCTCCCAATTCCACTTCTTCTAAAGGATCTTGGGAATCTACATGGCCTATAAAGGCCTCTTCGAACATACTTGATCTCAACTCCCAGTCAGATTTTTCAGCCAATGATTTTTCCCAATCATTTGATTCTTGTAACTTACGCGTTATTTCTAGAGCCATAAATTTAACTAAAGCCAAAGAGTTGGCTTCTTCGAACTCTGTCTTGGATTCACATCCAAGCAGCTTCATCTGGTGGGTTGTTTGATTCATAATCAACTGCTTGTTTAAGTTTTGATTTTAACTCTGCCAATTCTCCAACTTCCAACACACTGGATGGTGGGGTGGTAGGTTGTGCTATTTCACTTAAATGGATGATCTCAGGTTTATACATTTCAGCCTCTGTGCATTTTGCTGAAGTACTAAATGCGTGTGGATCTGCCTTCACTTCTTCAACCCCCACTCCTTTTCCATTTTCGTAGTTCACAATCATTAAGGTTTGATGCATTGAAGAAGGGATATAACCATTCACATGAATCCAATCACTTCCAAGCAAAGCATTATATTTACTTGTGAAAGTATCTACAACAAAGAATGTTGTTTCAGTCTCCACTTGACCAAATTTTAGGCGTATGGAAACAATTCCTTTAGGACTTTTACTTTCACCAGTAAATCCAGCAATGGATGTACAGAGGGAGCATGATCTACGATCCACAATTTTATTTTTTTTGACACGGAAATGAGAAGATTATATTAATGAACGCCCAACGGCATTTACAAAAATGGAATTCATTACAAAGATCTTGGACAAAGCCAAACTAATCATCTTAATAGAGAACAAAAAACGCACAAGGCAATCGATGTGTTTCACCCTAACCCACAATTTAAAATCTAAATTTATTGATCCAAAGCAACCGCCTAGTACAAAAACTA
Source organism: Vaccinium darrowii (assembly GCA_020921065.1). Taxonomy (NCBI): domain Eukaryota; kingdom Viridiplantae; phylum Streptophyta; class Magnoliopsida; order Ericales; family Ericaceae; genus Vaccinium; species Vaccinium darrowii. Next base: position 20,580,825 of record CM037159.1, read on the forward strand.
TCTCCAATCTGTTTTGAAGCGATAAATGTCCATTTTAGCAAGAAATTAATTGGTTTTGAATAGTTTTCTCATAGTTTTCCTTGCTCCATGGATTTTTTTGATCAGTTTTCTAATATTAGTTGAAAGTAGTGGAAGAACTCGGGAAAATAGAATTATTTGTATTCTCTCACTTCCAACACAAACTATACGAATTATTTACATGTAATTTTGCAATCTTGGATGTATTGTACTAAGAAAATACTACATTTTAGATATGAGTAGAAAATTGTTGTGGCACTTAAATAATCATCATTTTAGTCACTCGAAATTAGAAAATCATCCTGAGCCTTTTTAGAAGTTATTTTTCCATCCCGAGATTCATATAAACCCTAAAATGCCCTATATATATACGGGTACTCTCCAGTCAAGGATCCCGGATTTCCCGGATTGAAGCGTTTTGATGCTTTTAAAAATTGTTTTTGGGAAATCCGAGCCGTCCAATGTGTTCAAAAGGTGTTTTCCAAGGTCCACGCGGGAAATCTTCAAAAAAAAATACCGGGAAGGGCTTGATCCACGCATTTTTTCGCAAAAACTGCATATTTACGGTTTTTTTTTTTTTTTTTGAAGATTTCCCGCGTTGACCTTGAAAAACACCTTTTGAACACATTGGACGGCTCGGATCATGAAAATTTGATCCGGAACTATGAGTTCCGGATTGAAGGGTCCCGGACTAGAGAGTTCTTCTATATATATATATAGGGGATTGAGGACTAAATTACAAGTTGCATCTATGAGGTGGTAGGAAGTGGACCAATTTCAAAATTAGGAAGTCCTCTGCTGCAATTACGGGATTGTGGATAAAACCCAATCCTTGATATCTCGTTCATTCCACCATCCTAATCTTCTCCAGAAATACCAAATCCCACTCGCCCAGAAATCTCAAATACCACTCGTCCATTCCACCTTCCTTGCTGTCCCAATGAAACTCAGTCACCGACTCCTCGTCGTCCTGCCATCTCAATCACTGACTAGGACTGAATTTTGGCTCAAGTTGCAAATTCTCTTTGGGTTTTCGGCTACCAAATTCTCTCTATATATGTTGAATCCGAAGATATGAATTTGGGATTTTTGTTGGGTTTTGCAAGCGGTTGGTTTTGATTCTTTCTAATTGGTTTTGAAAGTACTAATTCGTTGGGGATTTTGGGGGTTTCTTCTCTAAATCTGCAAAATTTCTCGGTTTCTAGCATACACTACCATTTGGTAGGAAGAGTCCTTGTAAGAGGTATTCACAAGTTTTTTACCATGGAGTCATATAAAAAGTTATACGAATTAACCATGTTCCTGCTATGGAAACGCATTTTACCATTTTTTAATTTGTCGTTGGTTATTTTTACCATAATCATTGAAAAGTTTTTTCACTATGGTATTCAATATAAGAAGTCCTACGAATTAACCATGTTACTAATCTTGGAGTCAGATTGTACCATTATACTCTATTTAATTGTTTAATTTTTACCATAATCATTACAACATGTTTTGAAAAAGTTTTTACCATGATTCGATATAACAAGTCATATAAATTAATCATCCGCGTTATTGAATTTATGGTAAAAATAACCAATAACAAATAACCAAGTTTAGTCTTATTCATTTTGTCGTTCAGTCTCATTCATTTTCATCTTGGTTCATAATGGAATATAACATTGAATTTAAATGGTGGCTTTGATAAAAAAATTTCCAAAAAACAACAAGCTTTGGTTCATCATTCACTTTGAAAGACGCTGATATTTTACCATGATCATTGAAATTTGCGAGAAACAAGTCAGAACAAGTTTTTGCCGTGGAATCATGTGAAAAGTTGTTTGAATTACCCATGTTACTGCTATGGAAATGCATTTTACCATGTTTTATTTGTTATTGATTATTTTTACCATAATCAAATTAGTGTTGATTGAAATCATCCCCACTAATTTTGAATGTCCACCCCGTTAATCATTAATTTTCATATTTGCGGTAATCAAAGAATTAGTTAAAAATGGAAATCAAATCATCTCATTTTGAAATCCCCAATTATCCAAAATTAAGAAGTCAGTTACACATGAGAAAAAAAAAATTATCCCTACCTTTTCAAAACTCCCTAATTTTCAGGAGTACGACATTATTTTAATTATATATGTCATAACAAGGGCAAAACTGGTAAGTCACACAAGAAGAGGATGGAAACATAAGTATGAATAGTGACTGGGATTAAATCGTACAGGGCTCCCAAAAAGAGGATGATTATTTAATTACCTCAAAATTGTTTATAAATACTACGCAACAAGTCAATAATAGAATTTTTTTGTTTTTGTTTTTTTGAAGTACTATGTAGTAATGTGAAATGTGCCAGTCAAAAACTCTCCAGTCCCTTATTTTTAAAGGCATGGAATAACTTTTCCTTAGGTCGCAGGGGGCAAGCAAGCCTAGTTGACCTATACAGTGCTCGAGCTCAATTTGTTTGTGAAACAAGCCTAAAATTCAAGCTCGAACTTGGTTCATTCGAAAATGAGCAAAGCTCTTAATGAGTCAAAATCGGTTTATTTATTAAATGAGCTGAGCTTGTACAAACAAGCTATCCTTTTTCAACCCGAGTCTAAAGCTTTAGAGTGTTAAACTCGCTCGTTTATTAAACGAGTCTAAAACTCGAGCTTGAACTTGACTTAATTACTGAACAAGTTGAGTAACCTCAAGCTACACTAGCGATTCGATTCGTTTGTGGCCCTAGACGCATTATACATGTAGTGCAAGTCAAATATGCTTAGTATATGATGAAATTTTTGAATGAAATGGGGGTGATTTTGGATCGAGCTCATACAGTCGTTCGATTGCCTCGATTCCCACGTGGGCCCACTCGGAATTCGATTTGGAGAAGGGTGAACGGCTCGGATCGATCGGTTGGGACCCACAACGGTGTCCCTGATGCCGTTGGTACGTGGTCGATGCACCACAATCGGTGCAAAAGGAATTATCGGTATATGATATCTCCTCAGCCAGTATGATACCGTTTATACCAAATCCGTTTTTCGTATGAGGCAGGGGGCACTTACCATGGGACACGCAAAGTCATGTATCCTCATTTTATTGTACATAATTTTTTATGGTTTGGTTTATGAATTTTTATACACATTTGGATGCCTTCACGATGACCCGAGCCATTTCTATTGAATAGAGAATCAAATTACTTGTCCAGACAAAAATTTAAGTTGATCGGACATGCATAACATCTTGGATAAAACCAATTCTTTTTGCAAAAAATGATTGGGCTCAAGGGCAAAACCAAAAACATAATTTGCCTTGGGCTAACCAAGGTTCTAAATATCGTATCGGGTATGGTGCCATTTTTACTACTGGTACGATACATACTGGTACCAATGTGATACCGTGTACCGTTTCGGATTTACTCATTATAAAGTAGTGTTTGCTCAAATTCTTAGATAGTAGATGACAATGTATAAAAATAAAAAGAAATGGTATATTCACCAACCAGAGGCTTGTCCCAGCGAAAGCCCTTGGCTTCGCCTCTATGTTGGCAGGGTTCAAGTCTTATTAGGGCTGGTACCTGTTGAACCTGGTTGCCCGGGCTATGGTGGCAGTTCGGTCACCCAAAGGTTTGCGCTCTACAATAAGGGGGTCCAACTAGTGGTCCTTGTGGGGTAGTTCTTTAAAAAAAAAAAAAAAAGGAGAGAGAGAGAGAGAGAGAGAGTATATTTTACTACTATAGACTTCGGTAATACCCAAACATTGGTGTGGCGTGATATACACCTAGTCTTTCAAAAAGTATTGTTGTAGCATCACTTCTGTAATACTCCTACTAACTTTTACTCTCTTCAAAAAGTATTGTTGTAGTGTCCATTGAGTATTTGAGTAATAACTTTAAAGACGTTAATTTCCTCTTCTCAACCCTTTCCTATTCCTTTTCTTTAACTCGGAAGAAAAATTCTGGGAAGAATAAATCTTAATAAAAAAAGCTACATGACCAATTGGGAGCAGTTTCAAAGAAGGTGTCAAGATAGAAGGACAAAGATCTCCGACCGGCATTCACAGAACAAAAAAATCATTGCCGAATGGTTAGAGAAGAAAGTTTGGCTTTGATTTCCTCTTCCTTTCTTTTCCTCGATTTTTTTTCAAGAATCTATTGTTTTTTTACTTGCTGGTACTTTCCAGAATAGACTGGAAATGGCCAGAACTCGCCGGCACTGGACTACTTTTTTTCAAAAGAAGAAGTTAGGGTTGGCTATGTTCGGACCAAGGGTTAAAATGGATTGGGCTAGACAAAAATTGAGGTGGGCTAAAATTTATTGAGCTAAAATTGTACATATATTGTTTTTTTTTCTTCCCTTTTTTTACACCTTACCACTACCCACCTTAGCCTGTGGGTAGTTACGCACTTGGGCCATCTATTTTTCTTAATAATAATATGTCGATGGAGTGGTTGAGAGTGTTTGATCAATAAAAAAAATTTGCATGGACATGCTCTTTGACAAGCCCTATCATATGAACGGTTGGAATCGTCACGTTATTCTAGAACTTTTGGAAGTGCATATATTGCAAAATGCTTTCCATAATGGTGGATATTAGAATCCAACGTGCATAGTTTGTAAAACCAGTTGATATATCATCTGTAACCATATATATATAAAATGATAGGAAACTGCATTCGAATAGTACAAAATACTCACGAATTCTCCAGAATATTTCTTCTCCTTTTGACCCCTCTTTTTTTAAAAAAAACAATCAAGATATCATATCTAAACGCCATCCGCCACCGATTACATCGAAAGATGGGAATGAAGCCCAAACCACTAACAAGTGAAATGAGAACGACAATAAGCTAACTAGGCCACCGACTCGCAGACACACCCTGGCCCAACCCTGTGTTTCTCGAGGCCCCAACTCTATCCTCAATTTGAGGCTCTTCATATTTGTTTTTTCTATGAGAAGAGTAAGCAAGACTATTATTGCAACAAAGATCAACATCTCATGTAAATTTCAAACAAAGTTCGGAACTGGGAATACACATACAAGACTATTACTTTGATGTACCAAAATATACATAATCCGATACATAAAAAGCCATAATCCCATATACAAAAGTGCTACCACCATGCATTGACCATTTACCGATATATACCTAACCACATATACAAAAATGTCAATCCCTATCTACTGGATATCCTTGGTTGCTTCACAAAAAGATATTAGTTCCATTGGCTAGACACAAAAAGTACTTATCCTTACAAGAACCTAAATGTATCACTTGAACACCGCTCTTCTTGCATTTTTAGAGGCAAATGTATCAATTAAACTTCCATAATCTAGCCTTCTCGCAAAATCATTTTCAATGGATAACATCGCTAATCCATTCAACCTCTCTTGTGACATGGTTGATCGAAGGTAAGACTTGATCATCTTCAACTTTGAAAAACTTCTTTCTCCGAAGGCAACGGTAACCAGAATAGTCAAAAGAACCCTGTAAGCAATCCATGCATTAGGGTAAATGTAACTTCCCACATTTTGGGAAACGTTAATTATTATTACAACCGAAATATTTAAATAATAATAATAATAATAATAATAATAATAATAATAATAATAATAATAAGTTTAATAATAATAATAAGTTTAATAATAATAATAATAATAATAATAATAATAATAAGTTTAATACAAATAATCTGTCCTCCACACATTACAAAAAGGCAGACTTGGTAAACTCTACGGCTCCGCAAATTCCTTAGCCTGGTTGATCCCCATATCGGCAGCTCCTCCTGCTCCGAGTTCTCCATAATATTCCTCCTGTTAATTGTGATAATCTAGCATAATACGTCAGAGTCGCAAAGCAACATCGTGGTATTATACCAGGGTCACACAAGTGCAACACCGTGAGCGGGGACGCCCAGTAGATAGTTCTACCCAAACCTTAAACTAGCAATTCTAGAACAATATAGTAGGTGGCAAAATATTACAGTAAAATCATGCGCTTCCAAATATCAGTATCAAACAAAACAGAGTGCGGCGTAATAAAATCAGTGTCTCATATTATTTTCAAAATCAGAGTGCAGTGTCAGTATCTTGTATCAGTTTCTAATAACAGCATTCTTCTTCAAATTTCATCCATCTCCCATCACTTAAAAGTTAATGGCCTGTTTTACTTACCCTTTCTAACGGTCACCAACCTTTCCGCTTGAATTCCCGACTGTCTTTTATCACTGAACTTAACCAATCTGTTTATAAGGTCCGTCCACTCTGCATCACACACGACATAGTCCCGGCCATCTTATATCACTGAACTTAACCAGTCTGTTTATAAGGTTCGTCCACTACATGTTGTACCGCTGAGTCCTAACCACCAAGTTCTCCCCGCGAAACTGGGGCGGCACTCAAACGACACTACCGTATCAATCATTCATCACATCATCATTTCATTTTTATTCTCATCTCTATTTCTCATTGTGAAATCAATCATATCTTTTCTCGAAAAACGTGTTGTGTCGTATCGTCTCGTGAATCGTGTACATGCCATGATTTTCGTGAAAATCTTCCGTCTCAAATCGTTTCTCGATAACTGTGTCACTTTTAAGTCAAAATCTCCTTGGTGACTTTCTTTAGACAAACAAAATAACCAGGAGAGTCCCAGGCTGGATGGTCGGACGAGTCCAGTTAATATCACCATTCCTTTCTTAGACAGCGCGAAGCTTGTCCTTTTGACAGACCTTCAAGGGTGTTAGCCTTGGGTTATCTCACAGTCCAAATACAGTCAAAACATTTTGAAGTCGCTTCAAGAAAATTTTAGTCGGCTACTTTCCAAAAATCAGTCGGGCATTATAACAATGTAATTTCGAAAAGTCAATTTTCATTCGGGCATTATAACAGTGTGATTTTGAATAGTAGATTTCCATGCAGACATTATAATTGCGTATTTTCAAAAAGTCGGTCTCAAATCGTGTATTATAACGACTACGTGTGTTTTTAAAGAGTAACTTTTCATATTATCGCTAATTATCCACCATAATCTGGACTACTCATTTCTAATCATTTTTAAGCATTATACTGACATAATTTAAAAGTAAATATGAAAAACTAATTTAGGGTTAGGGAATAGTAACTACCTTAATCCGAGTTTAATCGGAGCCGACAAGCTAGGTTGATTCCGACGGCGTAACGACTACTTGACTTTTGCTCAAACTACTCTTCGACTAACTTATCTACAAATTCAGGATCGTAGGGTGGTCGAAGTGGTGGAGGGTGGTGGTTGGAGGTTGAGTTTCAAGAAGAACTCGAAGAACTCGTGGTTTTTCCTAAGAACACAAGTTTTACTACAAAGGTGACAAGAGAGGTTTTGGTGTGAGTTTCCAAATGAGGAAATGAGAGCAGTTTAAGGGCAAAACCATGGGCACCGCCCTCTCCCAAAATGGTCGGCCTCCCTCCTCCCACATGTGTGTCCAAAAAAACTTTACGAAATAGTAAAAAATAAGTTTAATAGGTAGGTTTTAGGATAAAGTCTAGGCTTAATGAGTTTTGTCCAATAGGAAAGGATTGTAGGTT